>JABFQD010001470.1:0-18234 GCA_022817045.1 Psix sp. ZL-2020 | reverse complement strand
TTAATAAATCAAGAATAATATAAATTATCAATTAATTAGTTTTATATTATTGTAATATGATAATATTATAATAATATAATAAAATTATAAATAATTAATATTATTCAAATTCGCGCGTAAACCCGTCATCAATAATTACCCGCGCATGCGCGCGAATTCAACGGTTTGGCCCGCGCGCGCTTCCCCCCGCATCGCACCATGGCGCCATACCCCCGCGCCTCCGAATGACGTCTGGGGGTGCCCTATAGTGGTATATACACTACTAGCGTCCAATGAACGTTGAAGACGTTTCCACGGACAGTCAATCTGAGCATAGCGATGACCTGAAAAGGAAACATGCATTAATAATACGCTTATACGCGAATTGCGCGATCAATTGCATATGCTTAGCGAAATTCTAGTCTATTTCCTAGATATTGAGGGAAATTGCTTAGATATGGGCGCTGAGAAACTTCGCCATAAAAATGAACTGCATCGACATGCGAAACTTGAAAACGGAGTCACGGCACTTAGCACCAAAACCAAAAGGAAACAAATTGCGATAGCTATAGATGCCGGACTTTCATCTGAACCAACATCATGTCTTAATATTAAACAATCAGGTATCAAATCGTTGAAATCAACCCTGCGAGAAAACCATATTAATGCGTTCAGTCTCGCAAAATCAGCTAAGGTAATGGGAATCAGTTGGGACCACATCAAGGAATGTTTTGTCTAGGAATTTCGAAATACCGAGTACCGAAAAAACGCAACAAAAGTGATTTATAAATCTTCTCTGAGCACCAGAAAAATTATTTTCAGAGAGAAAAATATAATCTTTTGTATTGTGGAAATTTATTTTCGCCGACATATGCTCCCGCGCGGGACGAAACCGAAGGAAATGAATGTGATATGAGTAAATGATTTTATAACTTTTCGAAAATCAAATGTTCTAAAGCATACGTTAATTCATGGAAAACTTCGTTTACCCCCACGACCCACTACCCGAGTGAAATATAAAAACGCGTGCTTGTCGTGAGCTTGCACCATAGCTCGAGAAAACTCATTGATAATAAGTTTCGTTATTATACGTCACATATCCTAATCACCAATGGCAGACTATGTAAGTATAAAATTTGATTTTTTTTTTATCAAATTTAGATATATTATTAAATTTACTTTTCACTAAATTTGAATTAATTCATTAAGAATTTAACTTCCTTTAAGAATCGATCAATAGATGCAATTCATAATTTTTTTGTCTTTTTTTTGTTTTTGTACAAAACTGTAGTTATAACTAATTTATTTTTATTTCTCTTCTATATTTCATGTTATTTTTCTCGACTCATACTAATTCTAATTAATAATCACAATAGGAAGAAATGAAATGGGCAGTGTTGCAGAGCAACCCAGTTGATCTGGACAACATGCGGACGATGACCCAGGCACCCCGGGAGGTGCAGATACTCATCCACAAATGGGCCCTGCACTATCGAAACGTTGACCGTTCCTCGCGATGGCGCTAGGTTAGGCCGTATCTCGACGCTCCGTACGACCATTGGGACGACAACGAGGTGTACAATTTGAAGTACTACTTCTGCGTCTGGGCGGAAGGCCGGAAGTGGTGATGCGCTACGAATCAAATCATTTGTTATATTTATTATAAAAAAACACAAAATCATATGAATAAATATGCATTCATGTGTTAAACCCAAATTCATCTAATTATTTTTTTTATTACACCTTATTCCACTAGAATTTATTCCTTTTATTCTTATGTTTACTTTTTCTATAACTTAGGTGAATCCATTGGAAATTAATTGTCATTATATTTTAATTTATATTAATCTTAAATTTTTTTTCAAACTGAATATTTAATTTAAAGTATGACTAAATAGATATCTCAAGCTATTATAGAATTTTTCTCTTTTTTCTGAACGACTCTAATAATCATAGTCATATCTAAATTTCAAAATTAAAAGTAGTTGATTTTTAATTCAGCAATCAAAAAAAAACAGGAAAACTTCTTTGACCAGTGTTAATTTGATAACTTCGACGTAACGATCAAATAAAATCATTTATTTTTATTTACCGAGAAAATGTATAAAATTTTTTTTTAATATACTACTGTTTTGAACAAGCAAAATAAATAATCATACTTCAATACTTACAATCATTATCTGTCCGAACGATGAAGTCGCGAACTCTACTGCTCGTATGTAACTCGAAAATAAATAAAAATAATATATAAACATGACTTTCACGAAGAAGTAAGGTTGTTTACGAAAATCATAACCAGACTTAATAAACTGTTACTCGTGTCACTCAAAACCTCATTCATAATCAGTAAGGTTGGTATCTACTATACCGACGAACGTCACAGTCGATACCTCAAATGAAAAAAGAAAGGGGAAATTTTCTTTTTTCCCTTACTTCATTTTTGCAACAAACCGAATGAACTGATATACCGTTATAACTTAATAAATAAAAATAACGAGAAATTTTACTCTCCGTAATCAAAAAGCCATGCAATTATAACTGACGATCAATCTACTGATACTTGAAAACGAAACCATGTCAAATGTCGCTCACATTTTTGCAATCAGAACCAGAATTTTTTTCTGCAACCAGAACTAATCTAATTTGTTACAGCATAAACTGACCTGTAAAATTGAAGGAAACTACACGACGCAACAAAAACTCCTACTACTCCTTTCCACATTCCTATCTCTACTAACCCAATCAAGCGCAATAATGGGGTATGATTGTAGCTCCGTGAACACGAATGTGACAACCTTGTCACTACTGGGAGTTGGCGAATGCAACATACCTGAATATAATGTCACGACTAAAGAAATACCTATACAGCTTATACAAAGTACAGATTATTAAAAAATCGAAGTCTATGCCTGCAAAGTGGAAATCAACCACGTTATTACGCACTGCGGTCTCCAGGGAAGCCTACATGGAGGCCATTAAAACCGGAACCCTTACAGTCAATAGCAAAAACCTGAACGACCTGAAGCCTAACGAAACTACCGTGCGACAAATGACGTTTGCTGGTTCAATGAATCACGGAGGCTCCTGTGATGGTGCCTGGTACTCCGACGCATATGGAACCTACAGTGATGTGGTAGTCGAGGGTTATGACTCCAGTTATGAATTGCGGGATCATTTCCAACCCCGTAGAGCTAACCATATTTCAAGCTAAAGACATGGACAACGCATGCCGAGGGAATACGTAGTCACGCTGAAAAACGTGCTCGCAGCTATCCCAGTATCCGATGGTCGAGAATATGAATTCGGCGAATTCCTAAGAAGCTGCGAGGAAGCTCGTGATATGCTTCCCCCTTATGCAGAGGGAATTTAGTGACACTTGCAAGAAGCAAATTCGGTCCTAAACCCCGTGCTACCATCAGAGGTCGAACCTTTACAACAATGAATGAACTTCTCGATTGTCTCAAAAAAGTATACACACCTAGAGAATCATGCGCCTATTTGAAAAAAGTTTATATGACTCTAGGCAAGGATCATATGAATCAACTGCTGAATAGTATAATAGACTCCAAAACTTGATACATGACATTATAGACGCATATAAAGCAGAATATAGGAGACCATGTTCACCAAATACATTATATGAGATCGAACGTGAAGCAGTTCAATCTTTCCCCAATTGATTGAGTAAGAGATTGCGCCATTTTATTGACGAGAGTCACGATCTCGAACACGTATTCGATCAAGTCTTTGAACTCGAGAACAAAGATATGGTGCATGATTTCCCTCGTCCACAAGAGGTGCGACACGAGCGTGTACGATTTACACAGGAAGCTGATGTGTACGATATTTCGAATGAAGGAGAAGAATATCATGATGACGACGAAGTTTATACTAGCCGTCCACAAAAGATGCAATGTTAATTTCGTGATAAATATGGTCATACAGCTGAGAACTGTCCTTTGGCCGGGAAAAGATACAAAGCAAAGCAAGGCCTGGAATGTCAGTTTTGTAAAAAAGCAGGACACACTGTTAAAAATTGCTATAAACTGGTAGGAGGAACAAAACAAATGAAACTCAGAGAAAAGCAGCCCAGGCCTGAAACTCAACCTTCCGAGAGTAATAGTAAATCAACTGTTATAGCTTGTCACTATTGCAAAGCGAAAGGGTACACAATAAAAAATTGCCAAAAGAGATAATATAACAACGCCATGAAAGTCAAGGAAAATGCTGGACAGGGAAACAAACATTTCCTCTCGGTTTGAGGCGGGAGACAGAGGGACAACCAAAACCGCCCCGTAAACAAAAAGTAGAACAATCAATAGAAGAATTACGAGTCAACCTAACACTTGAAGGAAAAGCTCCTACAATCATATTGAAAGATCAAAACAAAGAACCGTTATGCTTCCCGTTGGATACAGGTGCCGGCCCAAATCTAATCAAAAACCATTGTATACATCCAGAACAGAAACTGAATACCGAGAGAATTCTACAATTGGAGGGAATATCTGATCAAGCCATATTCACATCCGGTTATACAGGGCTACGATACAATCCTACATGTAGCTTCTGATGATCTACCAATTGAACAATCTGGTATTTTAGTTACAAAATTTTTCCAGGAATGTAAAGCTCACATAAACTACGAAAAGGAACAACTCGAACTACTAAATAGTAGTGTACCCTTTCATGAAGAACTAAAACCCGTCAACTTTACTAATGTCCTGACTCGAGTCTGTGTTTTCAAAGCAAGTGAGACCTCAGTGGTAGTAAAAATGGAAAACGCAGACAACGAGGTTACCAGTGATCCTGATAAACTATCGGAGACGTGTGAATGTCAAGAAATCAATGACAATGATGAATCCGTTATTCACAATTTCGATAATCATTTTGATTACCTCAACATGTCCCATCTCCAGACTTTGACAAATACGGAGATAACAGACAAACTTAAATCAAATGATGAAATTCGTGAGAAAATCGTCCATCACGATAATGTCATGACAGTCAGGGATAGTGATGGCTTAACAAAATCCAAGGACCTAAAAATCGAAATACAAAAATCGCATAAGGATTTGAATAAAGGAAATACCAACACTGATACTGCAAAAGCATCTAGTAGGTATATAGAAGTCAAAAATTTCTTGCGACTAGATCACTTGGGAGACGAAGAAAGAAAAAATATAGAGAATCTTATAGAATTTTACGCTGATAGGTTCCATATCCCTAACGAACCTCTTCCAGTCTCAAATAAGGTAACTCATCATATACCAACTGTTGATGAAATCCTGATAACGACGAAACAATATCGTTATCCAGCAGCGTATAAAGATGAAATCAACAGACAAACTAACGAGATGTTAGAGCAAAAACCGTCTACCTCACTATACAATATTCCCTTGTGAATAGTCCCCAAGAAACCGGATTCGCAAGGAAATAAACGTTGGCGTTTAGTACTTGATTTCGGAAAAATGAACGAAAAGACTATCGGAGATGCATACCCTTTACCCAATATAACCGATATATTAGACCAGCTGGGTAATGCAAAGTACTTCTCAGTCTTTGATTTAGCATCAGGGTTTCATCAAATCAAAATGAACCCTAAAGACGCTCATAAAACTGCATTTTTAACTCCTTTCGGGCATTATGAATATGATCGCATGCCATTCGGCATGCACCTCCAACCTTTCAAAGATTGATGGATCAAACTTTAAGGGGATTACAGGGCAACGAAGTATTTGTCTACTTGGACGATATTGTGATTTACGCCAGAACATTGGAAGAGCACAAACTAAAGTTTGACAAATTGATGGAAGGGCTGAAAGAAGCCAACTTGAAATTGCAACCCGATAAATGCGAATTCTTGAAAAGAGAAGTAAATTATCTAGGCCACATAATCATCGGTGAAGGAGTAAGACCAAACCCCAAGAAGATTGGAGCTGTTAAGAATTTTCCATGACCCAAGGATGCGACGAACATAAAACAATTCTTGGGACTCGCAGGGTATTATAGGCGTTTCATTAAAGATTTTGCAAAAATTTCGAAGCCGCTGACGACTCTGCTAAAGAAAGATGCTTCCTTCGATTAGACGACAAAACAAGAAGATGCATTTTATCAGCTTCGAAATTTATTATGTGAAGCCCCTGTACTACAGTATCCAGATTCTGAAAAACCATTTGTTCTGACAACGGATGCATCTGGGATGCGATAGGCAGTATATTGAGTCGAGGTCCTATTAGAAAGGATCAACCAATAGCTTACTTTTTAAAAACCAGTTAATTGATCTTGAAACACGATATAGCACGTACGAGAAAGAAGTACTAGCGATCGTTGCCAGTGTAACTCATTTTAGACCATATTTTTATGGCAGAAAATTCACTTTTGCTGGGACACCTTTTTGCCCCAGTGTTGCCGTAGTTGTTAGAAGAATGACTCCAACAAACGAAATTTTGTAATCTAATCGATTCTGGGTATGCCTATTAATAGAGGCTTATTTGACTCGGTCTCTATAACAGATTTAGAGTATGCCCTGAGTAATTTAGCCAGCGCTCTCCGAAAATAAAACATGGAAAAGACAGTCGTCAGAAAAACTGAGAAGATCGATAATATAAATTAGGAAAAACTTCAAAAGATTCTGATAGATAAGCTAAACCCCATGGATCTACGTGTGGTGATTTGAGAGAATGATGAACTCGAGAGAAGACATTTCTCAATTCGCGGCCATTTTATTGATTAACAAACTGACGGAGCCCAGGCCTCAACGTCAAAGGATTATCAAAATTCAACAGCGGAAGACTGTGAATCGGATGAAAACGACATTCTACCTTCTTTCAACACAATAAAACGAACCCTACAAAAGCGTGATCATTTTTATAACAATGATGAAGAACAAATAGAGTGGCATACAGAAACAGAAGAACCAGTAGCGGAAAGCATAAAAGATATAGATAAAGAACGAGAAACAGTAGATGTGCACGCAGATAAGAGGGAGTCCCGATCACACTGTGGCGCTATCCGATACCTGAAAATGAGAACGAATCTATTAGGTCAATAGAAAACATACAAATGTGTAACGCGTATGATTTAAACAGAGATGATAATTATGAGATACGTAGTGACGACAACGAACGAAACGCATCTCGTAACTCAAACCACCCTAAAGATGATTCCTCCGATTGTGAACCTTCAAACCAGGATGATGAGATGGTTCACCCAAAAACAGCTGAAACTAATGACAGGAAGCAAAGGAGAACAGGAACATCCAACGAGCATTGACGACGTTTCCACGGACAGTGAATCTTAACACAGCGATGACCTGGAAAATCAAACATTAATTAATAACGCGCTAATACATAAGACACGAGATCAATTATACATTAGCAACGAAAGCCTAGTCTATTTCCTAGATATTGAGGGAAATTGCTTGCATGTAGGCGCTGAGAAACTTCGCGATAAAAATGAACATCATCGGCATGCAAAGCTCGAAACCAGAGTCGCACCGCTCAGTACTAAAACCAAATGAAAACAAATTGCGATAGTCATAAATGCCGAGCTATCACCCGACCCAGCATCATGTTTGACAAATATTGGAACAGGTGTAAAATCTCTGAAAAGGATTTTGGAAGAAAAACACATGAATGCCTTTAGTCTCAAAAAATCTACCAAAGATAATGGGAATCAATTGAGAAAACATTAAGAACGTTTTGACAAGAAATTTCGAGATACCTTGATAAATATTAGCCTATGTTTGGGTATCGTTATCGAATCCCATACTAATGAGCGGAACGAAATTATGTAGGAAGCATACTGCAGTGCGTGTAGAGGACATAAAGGTGTAACAAAAACCTATAATAAAATACGCCAAAGACACTTCTGGAGCAACATGAAAACTGACATCCAGAACTTTATTAGTAGATGTCTAACTTTTCATCTGAAAAAACTTGTACGGGTACGCACAAAACAACCCATGGTGATATCTGATACACCAGGTGACGTGTTCGAACGAGCTGCGATGGATATAGTCGGGCCATTGAATCGTAGGCGAAATGACTGTGCAATGTTATTGACAATACAGTGCTTATTGATCAAATGTTCGGTCACCATACCTTTGTCTGACGGCAGAGCTAGCACTGTAGCACGTGCATTCGTCAAACATTTCGTTTGCATCCGCGGTCCTCTGAAATCCGTGTAGACAGATCAAGGCACAGACTTTCTTAGTACCTTGATGAAACAGGTAACCAAAATCTTTCGCATCAAACAGTACCGTACCACTGCGTTCCATCCTCAATCTAATAGAAGTTTAGAAAGATCTCATCATGTTTTGATTGAGTATCTCAAACAATATGTTGACAGATTGGGACGAATGGTTAGAACTAGCAATGTTATTCTACAATACGAGTGTTCATGAGGGTACAGGATTCACAGATCAATCTCGGATGGCTATACCTCCGAGATATACTCCATTGCCTCACGTGCACAATCCATTAAACAATGAAATAATATTAGGAAATTAAAATAATATAGAATTTAATAAACATCTAATCAACCCTAATTAATAATTATTTTAGTCTATTAACCGATATTAATTATTGTTTTTTTTTCTCGATTCAAAACCTTTACAAATGTATATATCTTAGTTTCTTTTTATTTAAACTAACGTCTTTTCTCAGTTTTTTTTCTTTCCTTCTATTCCTCGTTTCTTTTGAAATAAATTTTTTCCCAGTCCATGAATTTTAATACGTCTCTCTTTTAAATAAAATTAATTTAATTCAATCTATTAATCCGTTTTTATTCATCTAGCTATTTATACTTTTTTTACACAATTAATTATTCTTTAATTTTTCTTTTATTAATTTACTGTATTTTCATTCAGTTTACAGTAGCGAAACTTAATTTTTTGTTTGAAAAAAAAAATATATATAAAATATCTTATTATATATGTAAAGAATCTAAAATCATTTATTCTTAATATCTATGACTGGCGAGATGCTGCGCCCTCAAAGATGCAATACAAGATAAAATAATAAATTAAAGGTAGGCGCATAGAATCGTTTCAAGATATCCCGAAAAAATCTGAGTCGCTAAAAAAGAAACATGCGTGTACACAGAGTGAAAATTATATATGAAAGTAATACCCAACGAATCAGAAAAAAACGCAATAAACGTGATTTATAAATCTCTGAGCGTCAGAGAAATTAAGTTCAAAGAGGTAAACATACTCCTTTGTGTGGCGGAAATTTATCTTTGGCGACATATGCTCCCTCGCGAGACGAAACCCAAGAAAAATGAATGTATTATGAAGAAATTATTATATGACCTTCCTAAAAACGAAAGTTTCTAAGCGTATATGAATTCATGAAAAACTTCATTTACCTCCACGACCCACCACCCGAGTAAAATATAAAAACGCACCCTCATCGTGAACATGCACCATAACTCGAGGAAACAGTGCAACAACTCTTGCGAATCAACGACCCAAAAAACAACAAAACCAACAACAATGTCAGGATACGTAACTATAAAATTCAATTGAACTATTAAATTATTAATTAAAAACTTTGATATTAAAATTAACTATTCATAAATAAACTATTAACTATTAAGTTCTAATTCTTTGATGAAAGTTTAATTTTGTTCACAAATCATTCATTTGATAAATGCAACACATATTTTTTTTTACATAACCAAGTTATAATAAATTTTTTTTCTTTCCTTCTTTATCCCTGCTTCTAAATTTTTTTTACTATTCTTCCTCAACCCATATTATTTTTATATTATTAACAATTATGATTAACTACCATCAGGAAGCAATGGAATAGACACCATCCTGCAGCGCCCCGTGGACCTTGGAAACACAACCAACATGCTAGAGGCGCCTGGGCAATTCAGATCCTTATCCACCAGAAGTCTAGGCATTATCAGGCCGCAGCCAGGGCAGAAAAATATTAGCAGGCTAGGCCATACTCCGACGCCCCATATGAACAATAGGACGACAACTAGGTTTACAACCTCGAATATTACTTTCGCGTCTGGGTGGAAGGCTAAAAGTGGTGACCCGCTGGAAACAAAAATATTTATGTTTTATTTTCAAAAAAGAGAAATTTTAAATAAATATGCATTTCTATACATAATCTAATTCCATCCAATTATCTTCACACCTTATTCCACTAGTATTAATTTGTTTTATTTTTATATATTGCGCTTACTCTTTATAATACTTAACTAAAACAATTATTATTATTATTATTATTATTATTATTAAATAATAATTATTATTACTATTTTTATCGCGCACTGAACTCCAGGACCATCCCGGATTGCTTCCCTGTACGACATATCGAAGACTTCGTGCAGTCGCTGCAAAGCGAGAAGGTGTTTTCGGCAATCGACCTGGTGAGGACGTATCACCAGATTTCTTTCGCCAAAGAAGACATTCCGAAGACAGCTATTATCACGCTATTCAGACTTTTCGAAATTCCGTCGAACTTCGGTTTGCGTAACGCAGCACAAACATGCCAACGGTTTATGGACGGACCGTGAGGGGGACTGGAATTCTGCTACGCCTATATCGACGACATCCTGGTGGCATCAGCGAATAAAGAAGAACACGAGAATATCTGAGAATTTTGTTCGACCGACTGCGGCAGTTTGGAGGCGTGATTAACCCGAACAATTGCTATTTTAGAGCACCAACTATGCAGTTTTTGGAATATCTCGTATCGGAAAGAGGAACCGACCCACTACCCGAAAAGGTCGCTGCTATACGTAAGTATCCGATGCCAATAACCACAAAAGGATTACGCCAATTCCTGGATTTGTTGGACGTCTATCGCAGGTTCTTACCTGGGGTGGCGAAAAAATAAGCACCACTCATCGTTCTCCTCAAGGAAAAACTTAAGGGAAAAGCTACTGTAACCTGGAACGGCCAGACCGAAGCAGCTTTCGCTATGTGCAAAAAGAAACTCGCAATAGCAACATTCTTGGCACACCCGAGACTGGGCGCGGAACTATCCCTTTAGTGCAACGTCTCAGATTTCAGTATTGGAGCAGTATTGGAACAATAGGTAGAGGATCACTGGAAGTCGCTTGGTTTCTTCTCGAAGAAAATTAGCAGCTCCAAGGTCAAGTATAGTGCTTACGATGGAGAGCTTTTGGCTCTTTACCAGGCTGTTCAACATTTTGGGCACATGATCGAAGAACACATGATTACCATCATAACGGACCACAAACCGGTAACATTCATCTTCCGCCAGAAAGCTGACAAGTGTCCTTTGCGCCAGTTCCGCCACCTAGATTTTGTTAGCCAATTTTCAATAGACATCCGGCAGATCTCTGGAGAAAACAACATTGTAACTGACGCACTCTCACATGTCCATAAGATCGCTGCTCTAGTGGATTTCGAGGCTCTCGCGGTATCGCAGCAACAGGACCAGGAACTAAAACATCTTTTATTTATTTGACAAAGATTTATTGTCTATTCATAACGAAAAAGCAACAAATTTGAAACATTATATTTGACTTATTGATAAAATATCTAATACATAGTCGGTTCCTATTTTCCTTTTGAATGAAATTTAATACATTTTCTCAAGTATATTGAATCATAGAAAATTCCTTTGCGTTGATGTTTCGACAAGTTTTAACAAGTTTATTTTATTCGTTAAATATTTTCATAAATAATAGCGGATGAGGAAAAAATTAAATACGCCAAATATTGCGATTATATTAGAGAAATTAGTCAGTAATAAATGAACTCTGAGATATTACAAAAGTGTTACGAGATAAACAGTCGTTTACAAATTTTGTGTGCACAAATTGCGAATATTAAACGTCTTATTAACTTAAAAGTAATTGTGTAATAATCGAAACAAGGATTGAAAATCTATCAATTTGAAGCAACAAATGAATATAAATATTTTTAATGTAAGTAAACATTTTTTAAATGACAAAGAAGTTTTTTTTTGCGAATTTTATTATTAATATTTAACTCATAAAATTAATTTATTCTACTGTTTTTATTTATTTAATAATTTATACTCTCATAAATTTATTCATTTTGCAAATTTTGTTTTTAATATTTATGTTGTAAATTTTTTGCATTTTATTAATTTTATTCATTTAATTATCAATATTCTTAAAAATTAAAATGTGTTAATTTATACTTTCTTAAAAATTATTATTATTCATTTATTTATTAGTAGTGCATTTTCTGATTTCAGGCAATCATCGATTTGGTACGATTAAACTAAATTTCTAAATACCGCTCAGTCGGAACGTGCCACAACGACACCATGTGCGCTGCAACCACTTGAGATGGAACCAAATTTATGATCTTCATTTTCTATATTTTCGTTCGTTTTTGTGTACTTTTCTCAGGACATCTTTTGTTCTGTAATTTCGTCATTTTTGTCGATGAAAACTTGAACGGCGAAAATCTTATATTTCGAATTAACAAGAAGAAAAGAATGACGATGTTTAAAAACGAATAGAACACTTATTTTGAGCATTATAAAAAAGAAAATCCAGCTTCAAATGAGAATAAATTTTTCTTTTTTGTAAGTCAAAAAAGAAACACGCAATCGGTACGATCGACAAATTATATATGTCGATTTGCGCGTAAGTTTTTAAAACTTAGTATAATTCAATAAAAAATAATGCGTAAAGAATATCCGTGTGCGCGACTCGGTTGTAGTAAAGCGGTGATATTCGACGCGTATTATACCGAACATTTGAAGGAGAAAAAAGAACGATACTTACAATATAACCTTTTTAATAAACATTATAATTGTTCATCTCAAACGTGTGCGTTAGAATTGAAATTAAGGCTCCAATTTACTCGTGATCTATATATCGGATGGATTATTTATAAAAAAATTAATGTGTAACACAAAAATGGTGTTATTTTATAAATCAACAACAATTTTTCTAATATTAATAATATTAAAATTTGTACATTTTTAAATATTAGTATTGTTATTGTCGATTGTGGGTGATACATCGCAGTCGTCCATAGTTGGATGTCCCAGCCACCAAGTGCGTGTTTCCACTTGGAGCTCGCAAATTGTGGACCGTTATCGGACAGAATCGCTCGCGGATAACCCCATCTGGGAAATACGTGATTCTCTAGTACCTTCAGAATTTGTAGCATCTCTGAAGATCCGAGGGGAAATGTCTCCGTCCATCGTGAGAATAAGTCGGTCAGAACTAGTAGATATTTCTTTCCGGTGGAGCTTCGCGGATATGGTTCCATTAAATCAAAGGCTATAAAGTCCCACGGTTTTTTTGGTTGACGCGGCTTCTGAGGCCGGGTGTCCTCGTTCTTTCCCGCCTTTGAGCGGATACAATCGGAGCACGATTGCATTTAACCGCGGACATCCGCCTGGATCCCCTTCCAATCAAAAGTGGACTGAATCACGTTAAGCGTTTCGGTGATACCTGGATGTCCAGCGTAAGTCGAATTATGAAGCTCTCATAGAACACGCTGCCTGACCTCGGTTGGAACAAAAATTCGCCACATATCGACGTGTTTTCGGTGTAAGACGTCGTCTAGCAGAATATAATTGTCTACGATGCTGCGCTCGATTTATGTTAACTTGTTTATATGGCGTAATTCTCGCTATTTGGCGACGACTCAAGTAACGGCAGGATCTCTTTGTTGCTCCAATGTTAACTCGCGGTAAATGTTTGAAGGTAAGACGACCATCGCAGTTACGTTTTTTTCGTGCAGCAGTAATCGCTCAACATCGTTAAGTTCCGGTTCGTTTGCCGCTTGAGGTTCGCGTGATAATGTGTCCTGTAAGCTTTCCCTGGACAGTGTTCTAAGCTAAAATCAAACTCTTGTAGAAATATCGCTCAACGCGTGAGCTTCGCTCGCGTATCTCGAAGTTTATTTAGCCATGTCACCGTTTGACTGTCCGTTCGGAGGGTGAATCGTTTTTCTTCAAGGTAGCGACAGTACTTTTTTTTTTTATTTTTTTTTTCCCATATTACGGCAAGGTACTCTTGCTCATTGCTGTGGTATCGTTGTTCGGCTGGCCTAAATTTAGCGCTCGCGAAGCTAATTATCTTCCGTCACTTGCTAGTTTCTTCGTGGTATAATACGGCTCCCGTACCCAATTTAGACGCGTCAGTTTGCAGTATGTAAGTCGCGTTTAGATCTGGTCAATAAAGTTTTAATGGCTGCGTGAATAACCGTTTTACTCTCTCGATTGCTACTTCCACTTTCGGAGTCCATTTGAAAACCTTTTTTCCCACCAAGTCTGTCAAGGGAGCCGAAACTAAAGTAAAATGTGGTACGTACTCGCTCAGGCAATTGCACATCCCGAGGAAGCGTTGTATTTGTTTTTTCGTCTTTGGAGCGTTTGCGTTATGCATTGCTGTAAGACTCTTTGGAAGAGCTTCGTTCACATCAATTTTTACTAGATACCCAAGATATTCAATCGCGTTTTTTCCGAACGAGCATTTACCCAAATCTGTCGTGAGACCGTGGACCTTCAATCGCTCAGATATAAGCCGACGATGATGCATATGTTCATCCCAGGTTTCCGAAAAGATGAGAATATCATCGAAATAAAAAAAAACAAAATTCTCCTATGTATCCTGCGAGGACAACTTGCGGCATGGGTCATTAAAATGTCATTGGTGCATATTTCAGTCCAGACGGCATGACGCGAAACTGGAACGTATTGCCATTGGGTGTGGAGAACGCTGTGTACTTTTTTGACTCTGGCAACATAGGTATCTGCCAATAGCCGGAACGCAGATCGACCATTGAAAAAATCTTTGCCGGACCGATGTCCTTCAGAACGTCTTGTATATTCGGTATTGGTTGTGCGGGTCCAATAGAAATTGCGTTCAATTCACGATAGTCTACGCAGAAGATTATCGTGTCTCCTTTCCATCCATTTTCTTAGTTACCACGATTGGGAAGTTAAATAGGGACGTGGTTGACTCGATAATGCCGGCTTCGAGCATCTTTCCCACTTGCTCTTCAATAATTTTTTGTTTCAACATCGAATACCGATATGGCACAATCTAGATAGTTTTATTTTCTGTCAAGTGAATTTCGTGTTCAATGGAGCAGGTTTGCTTC
Source organism: Psix sp. ZL-2020 (assembly GCA_022817045.1). Lineage (NCBI taxonomy): Eukaryota > Metazoa > Arthropoda > Insecta > Hymenoptera > Scelionidae > Psix > Psix sp. ZL-2020. The sequence continues at coordinate 3,167 of JABFQD010001470.1, read as the reverse complement.
ATTACAGTTGGTTCGTCAAATATATGGCTAAAGTCATTTAAGGTTCTAAAAAACTTGTTCGCATAGTTTTTCGGAAGCGCGTGATTCACCATTTCCGGATCTAATTCTCTAAAATCTGGCGTATTTTCGTTCTCCGTAAGTATTGGATCAACGATTCGGTCATGGTTTCCGAGGAAAAGCAGATTTTGCTCAATGTCTATCAAGGCGTTCTGACCTTTTAGCCATGGGTAGCCTAACAATACCGGAACGTTAAGCTTGTGCGCGACGAGGAATCCAGTCCGGTTATCGCGGTCTTGTATCACAAAGTTAACTTCTATCTGCCCGATAAACCTTTGTGTTGCATTTCCCACCGCTAAATTTGCTTCGGCCACTGATTGTCTCTCAATATCGTACCCTTTTATCATGTCGGAATGAATGAGGTTTTCAATCGCTACAGTATCTATGATTGCGCGCGTTTCGAAGTCGCCGATTTGAACTTTAATAGTAGGCAATGTCGCGCAACTAATTTTTGCTACGCTTACGAATGGTTGACGGCGGAATTGCCCATTTCCGTCGCCTGCCGCCAGTTTTCTGACTTTGACTTAATTCTATTTAGGCAATCTCGATTAAAATGCCTTTCCGAGCAATACCAGCATAACGGTAATTTACTAGGTTTTGAATCGACGGTTTTCTGCGCTAGATTATTTGTAACATTTCTTGGCTTTGTTTGGGACTCGCTAGCTCGTGATTTTGTCGCACTAGGTTCCTTTGTGTCGTGTTTAGCGTCTCTTGCTCACGTTAATAAGGTCGCAAAATCTCGAGGATCGGTCCTCGAGACCGATCGGTAAGTCTTTCGGACAACTGGTATTTCTGTTACAAGAAGACTGTGATGTCTTCTTTCTCAGTTTGCAGCTTCGAGAATAATTGAGAATACAAACGAATTTTTTCCGCGTGTCCATCAAAACGAGCTAGAATCAGTTCTTTAAATTTTTGTCAATTTAAATTAAGGGTCTTGTAGCATTACCACCATTTCGCGGTTTTGCCGCAAAGCGCATTACTCGCGATTCGTACACGTTATGTCGTTGCGGTGTAACATTGTTCAAAATACTCTTCCGATTCATTGATATATGTTCGGATCTTCGTAATTTGTGCCTGAATATTCGGAGAGCGTTGGTTTATCAGCATGAAACGAAACATGTTCGTCCAATCCTGGAGCGTCATTCCCGGAGTTGGGATGGCTATCAGGGGGTTTGCCGCTTCTGGATTTCGTTTTTCGCACAGCATATTTGACCTGTGTGCCCCAAACGAATCTGCGTTTGCTAAAACTTGTTTCAAATTTCGTCTTACCGGTCGACCGCGAGTTGATCGCGGAACGCTTGGTTGCGTTTCTACGGAACGCGGATTTCAGCGCAAGTTATACCGTGTTGCTTCATTGCGTGCTTCAAGTTCCAAATTAGAATTAGCTGGATTTCGGTCGGTTCCGATCAGCGCATCCCCGCATTCGCCAATCGACGGGTTAATCATATCAAGGGAGTTTTGGGCATCACTGGATGTTTCAACTCGTCCGGAAGAGTTTTCAGTTATCGGAGATCTTAAGGGACTCATTTCTATTGCAAGTTCATTTCTAGCCTGCTAGTCGGAACATAGCCCCACGTTGGGCGCCAATTGTAGTGTTTGACCACTAAATTGTCGCTGCAACGTGACAATATATCCCAGTTAGCTTAATGTGATGGCCTTGAAAAAGGCCGATTGAGTCTGTCTGTTAGGTCAGCTTAGTACGGGTCGAGACGACGTTGGACGTCCGGTCGGATTGGCCACGTCGATTTGGTTTGTGTGGGGGCTATTGGATGCGTTGTGTCGGTGTCTACGGAGAGTTACGTCGTAACGGTGTCTCGTGCTAGCGGTTTTGACGGCTTCGGCGATGAGCTCCGCAGGCAGAGCTGGACCCGATCGCGGTGGTGTATTAGTGGCGAGAGCGTTCAGTTCGCGCTCGAGCTTTCGGTCCCGAAGCTCCAGTTCGAGCGTCTCACGTCTCCGGTTCCGTGCGCGGTGTCTCGCGACTCGTCGTCGTATCGCCTGTAATTGTGACTGAGTCAGGACTCGGGGACTGCTAACCGCGCGTTGGTCTGCCGTGGCATCTTGAGTCGGTGGTTCGAAGGAAAAAAGTAGCAAGCTTTTTTTGCCTTCAGCAGACGGTGGCTCGTCCGAGACGGCGTCTTTACGTTTGCTTAGGACTATGGTGTGGAAATGGGAGAGGTACAAACTTTATTGAGTGGACTTGAAAAAGGCCGATGCCGAAGCTCGATAAAATAAGAATATAGCCCTTAAAAGGACTGTTGCCTCGAAGGCTAGATGTGGTCCGCTGTCATTTGCTCGAAGTTCGGGGGAGCAGCCTCGCGACGTATCGTTTTGCTGCCGTTGTTCGCTGGGAGTCTTCGCCTATGTCGTCTTCGCTGTTCGGTCGTCAGGGAGAAAAGAGGTCGAATGGCTCGCAGACCGCGTTTTTAAACCCTTTCGCGGGCGTTTTTAAACCCCTTTGGTTCGGGCGTATCTACTTGCTGATTGGTCGCGCGCGAGTAGTGGGGTTATTCATGACGCGATTACTGGGCTCGCGCCGTGAAATACTCGTGCTTAATTTTCCGTCGTACAAATTACTCACGTCAAAATATCCGAGTTCCCAAGGTAAGTAATTATGTCATAGAAAACAGGGAAAAGAAACCTCGTAAACTCGAAGATCTATCGACAGTAGTACATGAAGTATCAAAAATTAAGTCTCACAAAAAGTGTAGTTATTTCTGGTTGTAGATAAACTAAACTAACTCATTACTCATCACTGACAGGGCAGATGAAAAACTTGAACTGGAAATAAGCGTAGAAAGTGTCATTGAAAAAGTGTTTGAAACGTGTTTCAATGTACAAGATATTATTTGTAATTAAGGTTCGGCCAATCGTAGTGTTATGTCTTCAATAATTTCACTCGAGAAACCGTATTTTTATTGTTCGAAAAATGAAGTTTATTTCATTACGGATATTCCAAACATAGTCAAAAACATTAAAACAAAGTAGTATATATACCACTATGGGGCACCCAAACAAAGTCTAGGCGCGGGGTATGGCGCCATGGTGCGGTGCGGGGGGGAAAGGTGGTGGGGATGGATGGAACGTGCGCAATGTGTTTATGTGTGTGT
>JABFQD010001469.1:0-18237 GCA_022817045.1 Psix sp. ZL-2020 | reverse complement strand
TATATCTGCCAAATAATTACTTCGTAAATTATAAACATTTTTATAAATTTACAAATACATACTTAATAAATTTTAAATGAAAGGATTGAATAACAATCCTTGAACAACAGATTGAAAAGATGTTACAGTTTTTTAAACTGTATTTAAATAGTTATTATCACATCGATTTCCACCGTCTTTCTCTTCTGTAAATCGTCTTCTGTTAACCCATATACATTCCATTAATGTGAATCCTTCAATTTAAGCCAAATTAAAAAACTAACATAAACTTTTAATATCATGAAAAGAAAGTATCTTAGTTTGGCAAGGAAAACCACTGTGTTATTTAATACATCACAGAAATTTAAAATTTATTAATAAATATAAAAGATTTTCATAAAAAAATGAAAATTCGAATTTGTTTATTTCAAAGTAGTAAAAATGTTTCTGAGATTATAATTACGTGTTATAACTCGTATGGAGTAACGTGTTATGCAAACTGCTATTGTTTCTCGCGGATATTTAACAATCTACATTAGTATTCATTTGTCATATCAATTATCAAGAATAATTGTACCCTGTAATGATTTTCACAGTTATGCCCTGTTCGTTTTGTGTTTATGCAGCATTGTGACTGTTTTTCGAGCGTATTGCAAGCTAAGCTTGATTTCAAAATTACGATTTATATTTCGATGTAATCAGCATAAACTAGCAAAATTAAAATTGTTGTTGAATATTATTTACAAATTAACTTCTATCATAATGTCTTGAGAAATGAATTTTTCATTCCTATATTATGAAATTGAAGCTATTGTTCATATATTTTCGCAATATAACGACAATTTTCGCTCTAATTAATCAAATTTAATTAAATCGTAATTTTTTAGTAAACTAAAATTTTTGAGCCAAAATGTTTAATTCTGAAATAATTGATCTAAAAACTGAAATAACTTCATTTAGAGTTTTTTTCAAAATTTCTAAGAACTGGGACATCCTTTACAGTATAATAATAAGAAAAATTAAAGTGAAACAAAATTTGAGAACATTTTTATATTTAAAATAATCATGAAATTTGAAAGATAAACATTGAAAAGAAAAAAACAAATAAAAAAGCAAAACAAATATTATTATTTGGAGAAGAATACATAATCAAATATTATTAAAACATTAATAATATTCAATATTTCATATCATTTTCAGATTTGATTAATAAAAATTCGAATTCTTAATTCTGTAAAAATATTTTAACACAAGATTATTTATTTATTTTAAAATATTGCGTCTCTAGTTTACACCAATTTGGCAGATTAGCCATAGAAAAGTAGATAATAAGTTTACATATAAAATTTACAAAATTTACAAAAATTACATGCTCAAAGAATGATAATAATGAAACATAGAATATAAGCTAAAGATATTGCTAATAAAGAAAATGCTCTAAAAAGGGACTGGACTAAAAATCACAAAAGATAAGTAGTTTGAAATGATGAAAGACGATAATAATTTGTGCCGACAGAAACGTAAGGCAGAATTCGTCTATTTTCACAGAGTTCCAAAATTTTATCATTTATTTTCACAAATAGCCAAACTAAAAATATCATATTGAGCTCGCTACTTGACAAGGAGATAGTTATAAAGCTTGACTTTAAAAATTTCAAGTCACGAGGAGTGGCGTAATGACGAAGGGAGATCATTCCACAAACGAGTACCACATACAACGAAAGATTTTTCAAACATGGCAGTTGAGCAGAAAGGAACCATAAGTTCAACATAGCCTCTACGGATGACTTATTCGACTGCCTTCGCCCGCCGAACAAGTTGACTAGAGAGATACATCGGAGTTTGCTTAGGAAGGATATTATATATAGCGCATCCCAAGAAATATTCACGCCTATACTCAACCTTGAGCCAATTCAGTGAGTTATAATAATTAGAGATGCAAGTTCTGGAATTGATACGAAAAATGAATCGAATGCAAAAATTAAGAGCAACTTACAGTTTATTGTTCCGACTAGAAGACGAATTAGTTAAAACAAGATAGCAATAATCAAGTTGCGGAAAGATCAGTGATTGGACCAATTGACGACGAATGGGGGTAAATAAGAACATGTAACTATGTTTGATCTGACGTAGACTAAACCACACTTTACGAATGATTCCACAAACATGTTGATTCCAAGACAGTTCAGGATCCATAGTGACCCCAAGATTTCTTGCCGAATTAATGTAGGGAATATCAGAGTTCCCAAGTTCGAGTGGAGGCAATGATGATAAGTTAACGGTTCGTAGCATGGAAGAAGATCCCAGAATCATTGCCTTTGTTTTAAGTAGATTAATAACAAGATGATTCTCGTTAGCCCAGTCATGAATACTATCAATGTCGCTCTGAATTTCATCAAAAAGAACACTCATGCCTCGAAGGGATCCATGCATATACACTTGAAGGTCATCAGCGTAGAGAATATGCTTAAATCTATGAATCACATCAGAGATATTGTTGATGTAGATAGAAAAGAGTAGAGATCCTAGGACAGATCCCTGAGGCACTCCTACAGATATTGTCTTCCATTAAGGGAGATGACCATCAGCTCCCATGACAGCCTATCTTCTATCACGCAAATAGCTCTTGAACCAGCAAGTGACACTTGATGAACATTTCAGTTCATGCAATTTTTGTAAGAATAGTCGATGGTCCACCAAATCGAATGCTTTGGTAAAATCGAATAAGATTAAGACAGTGACTTTTCGATTGTTGTTAGCAGATTTTATATCATCTAGAACACGTAATAGAACCGTTTGGGTAGAGTGGTACTTACGAACACCCAACTGCATTGGAATAAATAGATCATGCCGAGTGAGATAATCCACAAGCTGATCATAGAAAACAGTTTCGAGAATCTTAGATAGAGAGCATAGTGACTAGGTAGAGATGGTTCAAGGTTTTTAGGGATAGGTTCAATTATAGCGGATTTCCATATCGCGGGAAAATACTGTGTTGATGAGAGTGATTCAAGATTTCAACAAGAAAAGACAAAATTAATGGGGGAAAAAGTTTATAATAATAAGCTGGAATAGCATGAACACCACAGGATTTAGTAGAAATACTGTTAAGTATTTTAGAGATAATGTCGGTGGTGATTGAAGAGAATCAAAACTCTTCGCCTGCTGGGAAAATCGACTGATGATCAGAAAAGTGTAGATTTGAAAGATTCTCACTCAGAAGCTGTACTGACTGAACAAAGTAATCATTTATCTCATCGGCCGATACATTTAACGCACAATGACAATCAGCAGAGTCCACCATCAGTTTTAATTGAGTTTAAGATGCATCTATTCATACAAGAGATAAACACATCAAGATCGTCAAGATTCAGTGACTCTGAGTCAAAAGATTTAATGAATATACACCATAGTTTCTGTTTGTCTATGCTTTTGAAATTTCTATATTTCACAATTTTAGATATAGGGATCATGATGGGTATATCATATACGACTTGTAATAGCTCATGACCGGAAAGAAAGGAGCTCCAGAATGTTTAGAAGATAAGATATTCGATTCAGAATTTGCAAAACAGAGATTAAGAAGAGTATGAGATGAAAAACTATGATGAGTTCGACGGACATTAGGGCAATAGATCGAGTGAGTGTGAATGAATTCCTTCATGTAATAAGAGTGAGAAGATTCAGCAAATAGATTTACATTAAAATCACCAAAAATAACGAAGTTATGATAAAATGGAAGAAAACGGTCGAATGCTTTTATGAATGAATAAGGGTAAGGTGCATTAGGGGGACGATATACTATTCCAAAAAGAAGATTGGTTTTGCACAGATTATTACGTATGAACATATGTTCAGTAATATCAAAATGTAAGTGAATACAGACTCCATCACCTCTCCTATCATTGAGATCATGACGTATGACTCTGTAATTCTTCAGTAACACTCTATTATCTGGCATTATTTTATGCAACCATGTCTCAGTAATACCCAAAATATAAAATTTAGTTTTCGGAACAAGCAACTCTAGTTCATGAAAATGAAATGTCATCGCCACTGACTGCGCATTACAATAGCCTATCAGAAAATTAGATACAGACAAGATAGAGTTGGAAGTAACATCAGGAGTACTCAGCCTAAAAAATTGTCAAAGAGAATCTAGAATACCCCCAAATTCAACTCGTTCAGTCGAGAGCCAGCAGTATTTGTAATTATTATCCCGAGCAAATTTCTTGGCCTCATACAGCGTTTTACGTTTGATCGCATAAATTTTTTTACTGGTCGGTACAAGGAGAAATTTCATTTTGATATATATCATGTTTAGCCTTTTTTGCCTTAAGCCATTTAATGCGATGATATTTAGATACAAATGCTATGATCAAAATGCGGTCTTTCCTTCTGACAGGTGGTAATGTTATCAAGTTATCTATGAAAGTTTCTATAAACCTAACACTCAGAATATCCGCTAAGTTTTCAATTAATCGCAGAGGATCTAGTACAGAAGCGTCATCAAGGCCTGTAATAACCAATTCACGACTCCAATCAGGGCGAGAAGGTGAACTTGTAGTTGAAATAGGATGCGAGTATGACCTAACAAGACGATGAAGCGCATCCAAACTCTCTTCAGTAGTCCTAACCCGTCTGTCAAGGACGCACAAAGTATCAGAGAGAGAATGTATTTCAGCAATATTACTTTTCCCGGAAGCTATAGTATCATCAAATTTTGATTCAAGCTCCAGAACGATTGATTTGAGTTGTTTCAGTTCATTAATATCTGCAACAAGTTGAGGCAAGATGGCAAATTTTTCGGTTACATTAAGAAGACTTTTCATTTCAGCCAAACTATTATCACTCCGATTTCGATGAAATATCTATGAGAGAGAGCGAGACAGGAATACTATTTATATTCTTAAAGTGGAGAGGTGTGAATGGTTCCGAGTCATCAGATTCACCCGCAAACTCGTGGTGAATTCTTCGCCTTGACTGCTGACAGATGATACAGCACTTCAGGTCAAGTCTGCGAATCCTTGTGAACTTCAATTTAGCGCAGCGCGAATGAAAACGTTCACGACAGTTTTCACACTTAAAGCGACGTACGTGAAGTATATCACAAGTATATCAGCAAGAATCAATCACGCACTGTTTAAGAAACAAAATTTTATCAGTTAACAGTTAGCAGAAACTTCTACCTTCTCATTGTGATTTCCAAACAGTCACTAAATGCGCATAATCTCACATCAAATAATCAATATTTTATCAGACTAAACTATTCAAGAATTAAATAATAAACAAAATAGAAAATTGATATGTTAACGTAAAATAAAATTACAAAAAAGGATTAATATAAATAATTGTAGTTCGTAGATTTCTCAATATTCGCAGAGAAAGAAAGCAAAATCAAATTACCAATAAAGATATATGTCGACATGACAAAATGAAGACTGATAAATAACATAAAAATAAATAATAATACGTGGCAATAAATAAATTACACTAAAATAGACCGAAAAATAATGAATAAAATTACACATTTACTCATAAACACATACATATCCTAACATACACATACACACCTGTGAGCAATATATGTCAGTATTGTAAATTTAGCATTTTAAACTACAAAAAACATAGGCTCGCCAAAATAAACTATTAAATATAAATCATGTTAACATAAGCATATTACAAAAGTAATGTCATTATAAATAAATTAAAGATAGCAAGTATGAAACAGAACTATTTGGCAAGGCTTGCCAACCGAAAACTCAAGCCAGCGAGTGAGAAGCAGATGGTATTCTCATAAGGTCATAGGGCGATGTCAAGTACTGAAGAAGTAAGATTGATAGTCCCGGGGCGTATCAAAGATGTGGCAGTCCTGTTATTCTCAAAAGGGCAGAAACTTGAAGCTGAGGGCCCCAGGTTTAAAGAAAATTTCAAAAATTCCCAATTCTCAGCATCCAAGATTCATAATGTTCATAAGAACACTCAGCTATATGGCGTGAGTGAAACACAGTCTTATACGCAAACACCTGAGTGTTTTAGAAAAATAATTCTGAAATAGAATAAAACTCAAACAAGGGTATGAGTCAGGTGTCGATTTTCTAGGTTAGAAAGTGACGGATGTATAAAATAATGCGTAAGTATGAGTTTTAATGTAAAAAAATGAACTAAGCAGTCATTGAAGATAACGAATGAAGTGTAATAAATGGGTTTACATGAACCAGCAAGATAGTATCAAACAAAAAGTGAATGAAAGTTCGATTAAGCGTTGCATAAGAGAGGTTGGCATGCGTTTACTTACGTGTCAAGCAGACGAATTGGTTAGATTAATTGAAGGATTAGTGAATATTTTATTCACTAATGAATATGAAAAATTCAATTTTTTGGATATTTTAGTGAAATAATACAGTAATGAAAAATTAATTTTTCTCAGTGTTATTAATTATCTTTTCTTGTTTTAATATAAATAATCTATAATTATGTTGAATGTAGGTTGTTAAATTGATGCTTATACGTTGATATACGATTTGAATAATATTTTTATCAGAACTAAAATCGGAAGTTGAGATTACAAGAAACACGATGTTTCGAATTAAAGTTACTTAGATACACTAGAAATATAAAATACTTTTAATATTGACTATAATAGGTAATTGAAATATTTATATTCGAAGTAAAAAGATTAAAGTATTGCTGAAAATTTATATAATAAATTTTAGATATTGATCATATTTTTAGAGAGTTCTCGAGTTTTTCGGTTCTACAGTTCAAACCATCATATAAAAAACCATGCATATAAAACGCATCAAAATACGCTTTATTAAAAAAGAAGGTATCCTCTATGGCCCCGAAATAGCAGATTAAAAGTTATATTCAATCGTAATTAACTAGGTAATAAGATTGCACGAAAACCAATTAACCGATTTAACTGTATTTTTTTTAATAAAAGGTAATAAAATTTGTCGGAAGTTATACGTATGAGAATTAAAAAAACTATAAACAATTATTTTATTGATAAATATTATTAATCATTATTATTATTACTTATTTAATGTTATTATTGGTAAATAGGCAAAATGACCCCCCCTCCTATTGAAACCCTATGTTAGAGTGGGGTCATTCTTCTATTTACCTTATTATTAATTATATTAAACCACACTGGTAAAAAAAACGCAACACCCTAATCAGGAGAAATTTTGCCATTTTCCAACCCATCCTATCTTCCGTAATTATCATTAAAAATGATTTTTTTGACCAAATTGAAGCTTAAAATCTCTTCGTGAAGAATGTCAGGAAACACGTTCAGGAAGTTATGAAAAAACAGGTATAATTAATGTAAATAACCAGTAATCAAAATTTTTGCCAACTTTGAACGTGTACACGGAAAAATATTGCTCTCAAAACCGATATTTTTTATTTTGGATTATGAAAATATATTATTTTCTGAACAAAATAAAAAAAAATTTGTTTTCGATGAAAAATGGCAAAGTTATGGCCAATCAGAAATTGTGCTGCATTTTTGTATTTTTTTCAGTGTTATTGAGAAAAATCATACAGTCTTAGATGAATTTGAATTTAAATAAAGCAGAATAAGTTTGGCATATCAATAGCGTGACTTTAACATGGCTATGCCATGGTCATTATACGGTCGTGGCATGGCAATGGCATAGTAAGGCAGAGTAGTGGTATGGTAATGGTCAAGCAATGACATAGCGATGGCAGCATTACCTTACAGAGACATCTTTCGAAATTTTCAGAATATTCATAATAAAAATCTTCTGAGATGCATGTCATCTCACTGTCATAATTTGAAAACGTCACCTGTACTAGATTCCATTAACTCCTCCTTTTCAATTTTGCGATCAATTTTTACTTTATTGATAACTATTTTTTTTTTTTTCAATTTCTAGCTGAGAGAGTTTTGGAGATATAGGCTTAAACAGTTTTCCTGATTAGTAATGGCAGGATTCCTCGTTTCCTGAGATTTGGATCCGCTTGTTTATTTTGAGAGAGATTACTTATCACTTTCGCAACTTGATTTGAGTAATTTCTATCAACAAAATTTTTTGAATTTTTTGGATTTTTGTAATTCTGGTCGTGATTCGTTTTGTTGTTTCCAACATTGTCAAAAGTATTTTTGTTTTTTGTCTATTGTTCCGGGTTTGTCTGTTGTCCGTTGTTTTTCTACAGTGATCTTTAACTTTTTTAAAATTGTTTTGTCTATTGAAATTGTAATTTGAATATCTGTTGACATTTCGGTTAAGTTGATTGTTATTTCGTCTATAAAAGTTTGGATTAGCATTATGTTGATAGTTATTAATACTACCGTTATATTTAAAATTATCATTATTCTGTTTGCAGTTATTATTTTGTCCATAGTTGTTGAAGTCATTATTGAAATCTCTGTTATTTTGTTCCAAGTTTCTTGTGCAATTATTGTTTAGTTTAATTGGTAAACTTTTTAAGAAAGCCATCCCCTTTCAGAATTTTATGAACTATTCATTTTGTTTCAAATAACTGGCATTGCTGTTCCTACGAAATGAAGGATTTAAATTATCCCTAGGACGGTTCACATTTTCTTATTAAACGTATCTGATATATAGAAAACTATCAATATATGTATATATACTATTTTATTATATTATTAATATTTATATTATATATATTGTAACGTACTTACCAGAATGCGCTACAGAAGAACAGCATTTTCAATTTTTTGTATTATTAAGGAACTTTAAAATCATTTAAAAGCCGAGTCTATTATCTTAATTAAATTATTACCTAGAGCGCAGTTGCATATAATATAATATTCTGTTTTCAGCTGGAAAAGCGAGTCATTTCCTTATTTTGTTGTTCGCGAGCTAACAGGGACCGAGCTGGAAGAGTTACTTCACGGGCGCTTGCCAGTCTTCAAGAGAACGGAGACTATACAGGTGTACCGCTACTCCTAATGTAATTTTTCCAATTTGCAACAGATTAGCGTTTGCAAATCCACTCGTGCACTACACAATTGGAGAACACTAATAAAATAATTACAGGAAGTAACGTCATACCGAGGGCGTCACCACTGTTTCTTTAGCAACTTCCAACGGGCCAAAAATGCATAAATAGGACCAGGGCGAATGACCTCTTTCTCCTCTTTCACTGGATTCAGCAGTGATATTGTTCTTTTAGAGTGATCTTATTCTTAGGCTAATGGTTTGAGCTCTGGATCACATGATTTTCTGGACACTTAAGGTTTTATTTTCGAAAGTTTTAAAAAATTGTTTAGTCAAATATTAAAAGTAATTGAATTTGATGTCTTATGAGTTTCAATACTAATATTAGAAGTTTGTTTCAACTTTTTGACGTTATACATTTCTTTCGATAATAATCGGTTCCTTGATTTCAATAGCTAGAGAATTTTATTTTATTATGTGTTTCCTTTAACTTATTTAAATTATTTGTCTTATTAAAACGTGCTTAATATCTGGAATTGCCTGCGACGAATGTGACGAGGACACACATGTTCTACCGAGCTGCTGAGAAATTTGGAGTTATTTCCTGCAATTTCAGATATCTTGATTTTTTAAATTTTTATATTATATTTCAGGGCGACTCATTTAAATTAAGTTGAATGATCTTGAGATTACATACTTTATTTTAAGATTTTAATCAATTTTATTTTGTGATTCTAAATTCGATATTTTTTTATTAAAACGAAACATAAACATTCAGTTAAAGTATAAGGACTCTTTTGTCTTTGTTTTGGGTGCCGTTTGTTTATTACACTGACCGCCAATGAGATTTCCTAGGTCATGGAGCCTGACGGTTGACCGGACTTAGCGAGTATCGGCGCATACGCCACGAGTGATTCCGACGCGTATTGAGTACCGTTTGTGACGGCGTAAAAGTTGGTCACAATATATTTTATTTAATATTTCTCTTCTAGTAACGTCTAATTGCCACTAATCTCCAGCTATTGCCGGAGGGTCAGGCTCGAATTGTAAAAATAGTCAAATTGGCAATCCTACAAGTCGTGAGCACGTCAGTAATCCTTGAATTCCTTAAGGTATTTGATGGGATTCTCCTTTTTGTTAGATATAATTATTTTCCAGTTTCCTGGAACTATTCAAACCATAGATTGGGTAGAAGCGTCCCCAGTATTGCGTTTTCTAATCGTTTCGATCTCTTATTGGTTTCCACTTTTCGTTTTATTTTATGAATTTTCTCAATCATGAAAGTATGTTCTGTTAAGACATCCATTATTATTTTTATATGATTTGTCAACTTGGTTATTCAATTAGTTGATGCGTTTATTTGTCTTATCATAGAAAGTAAAAGTATTCTTATAAATTCTCTCTAATTTCTTTGAAAACTTTGTTTTTGTTTATCAGCCTTTCCCATTTAGAATTGATCTTAAGTCTTGCATTTTTAACTTTTTATAATTGTTGCCTGACTTTGTCTCATATTTTATCTGCTTTTCCGCAGATCTCAAAATCCTGTCAAATTTTTCTACATCTCGCTAACTTTGTGTCCTAATACTCTCTTTTGATGTTGTGCACGCGTTAGTCGAAATGTCTTTCTTCTCCTTTAGAGTTATTATTTCTTTCTTTTTTTTTCATCTGGCTCTACCTTTTTCAATTTAGATATAGAATCTAATAATTTTTCTATGTTCCTTTGCAAACGACGATAGACCTTTTCAGTCTTTTGCAACACAGGGGGTGGATCAGGAGCTGTGTTTCTAGCAAAGTCGAATGAATCGTGGTTTAAGTCTGAAATTATCTTATGGAATGACTTATGTTTTCCGTTTTATTTATTGCCGTATGAAAATAGGAAATGAATTAAAGGCTATTTTTTCTACTAAGGTGTTTCAATTTATAAGATTAATAGTCTAATTCTGCTCGTTCATATTTATCGAATAATATAAAAAAAACAAAATCTAGATTTCGTATTGAAATTTAGCTTAATTTGATTTTCCCGCCACAATAAAATAATCGTATGAATGATAAAATCTTAAAGATTAATACAATTAGAATCAGAATGGAGGTTGATTAGGATGACAATAATAGTAATTAAACATAATAATATTATAAACATTGTTTTAATTAATAATGATTTTTTCATTATATTAGATTAATTAGTCAGTAATCAATGAAACAACTAATAATTCATTAATTTACATAATTTTATACTTATTCTTAACAATCAATAATTTATGATAATAATTCATGAAATAATTAATTTTAAATCAAATATATTTAGCAAAACTTTGATTTCAAAATTTCAGTTTTTCAAATTTGAATCTCAAACAACAATTTTTCGATTTTACATTATCCAGTTACTTGATTTTGAATTCACGCTTTTATTTCTGATATTTTGGCTTACTATTTTCAGCTAAGTTAAAAACAAGCTTCTATTTATGTTCTATTAATTTATTTCTACACAATCAGTGTTTTCATCTTGGATCCCACGTTGGACGCCATTTTATAACTTACCGGGTTTGTGAATTTGAAATGGACTCAATTTTTCATATTTTGTTTAGGATTCTTATAATGATCAGTTTTTTTATCAATATTCATGATTCTATCATATGAATCAAACTATTTTTCACGAAATGCATTGTTTATGGCTAAGTTAAAATTTACAATAATTTTTTCATCAAAAGAAATAGAAGTTTTAATTAGTTTAAATTTCATTATACCTTATTATAGCCCGAGAGGAATTATTTATTTCATTTTTTACTTTGTTGTCATGGTTCTACCTTTAAACAAGATCTTAATACCTTCAATTAATCTAGTTGTAAGTAAAATTTTATTATTTATCGCTTTTGATTATTTCAATAATCTGAATTGATTACGTTTGAATTTGATTGTTGTCGAATGGCAATTTGAGCTGGGATCAAGGCTATCTAGTTCCATGATTGCGAGAGCGAAACCTTGTCGCAGTTATGAGTGCAAAAAAGAAGGAAAAGTAAGCACTTGGCGCTGGGATCGAGACTGCGCAGGACTTTGACAGCTATCTATAATTTAAGATAGCAAGAAACTGAGCGGGCCACTCATGATGGTACATCATCTACCAGCTCTGACAGTAAGACTCCACAAGATAGGTGTTAAAAAAACTTTTTAACGTCTTCTCGTTAAAAAGCAAATTTGTGTTTGCTTTTTACAATAAATAAATAAATATAAAAAATAACATTGTTAATAAATAGGATGGCACAGAACATATAAATAAATAACACTAATTAAAGATCGACGAAATAAGTTAAAACAACAAATCAAGGCGACACACATAATAAATAAAATTAATATTTAAATAAATAAACATTAAAAAAAATAAATCAAGGACATCACATCTCTCTCCGTTGTCTCAAATGTTCATTAAGTCGTCTTTTAAAAGTGTTAATTGTTCGAGCATATTTTATTTCTACAGGAAGATCATTGAACAATTGAAACCCCCTGTAGAGAAAGCTCTTTTGAGCCCCAAGTCTTTTGAACGGCACAGCAATGTGATTGCTTTATCACGTGACTCTACCAGTCATTTGGCCCACATACCGGACCTTATTGCACAATTCTGGAACTATGTCATTATTTATCATCCTAAAAATTAATGTTAAAACATTTCGCTTTATTTGATCGTCAATAGTAAAATAATTTAAAACTTCGCGCATCCTTCTCGTCGATTCATAGATATCACAATGTAAAATGTACCGCATTGCCCTATTCTGTAACACTTGTAACCGCTCAATCTCTTCCTTGTTGGCATAAAGGAGGACTGTTGAGCAGTACTCCATATGCGGAGCGTTCATGGTTTTGTAAATTGGGTCTCTTGTACCTGGCCTGACACAGCTGCCTACCCTGTTTAAAAGACCCAACTTAGCCCTAACTTTACCCTCCACATACGCAACATGCTTCCTAAACCTCAGACATTCGTCAAGCAAAACCCACAAATACTTGATTTCACGCACTCTGTCGATCGTCAAGTCTTTATATTTAATAATCAAATCCCTAACCATTCGCAATTGGTCGTTTCTTAAAATCATATACAATGTTTTTTTCAGGTTAAGAAACATGCTCTTCTTGCCCATCTAGTCATCGAGAAAATGACTGGTGGGCAGGTTCAACTTGCGCTCCATATTTTCCATATTCCTATCTTTGACATACAACATTGTGTCATCAGCAAACATTCTGATGTCACAATCCCGACCAAGGCATTGCTTAAGATCATTAATATATAATATGAAAAGTATGGGGTCCAGATAACAGAGCCCTGCGGCACACCATACTTTACTTCGCGCTCGTCAGACATAACTTTATTCACACATGTTTTTTGGGTTCTGCCGTTTATGTAGGATTTGAACCAGTTCAAAGCCCTGCCCCGAATCCAATATAAAAACAATTTGTTAATCAAAATATTACGATTTATTGTTTCAAATGCTCGTCGATAATCTACAAAAAAACGCCGAATTACATTTTCTGGCTTATCGCTGTCGTCCATTCGTTTAAAACTAGCTGTAACGCAGTCTCCAATGCACTAAGAGACCGAGAAAACTAAGTGGTATTTAACAGATTGGCGGACATAAACGACAACACCTCCAGTGAAGCCGTTGTCGGTGTCACACCGAATCGTGTCGTAACCCTGGATCTTCAATTCGCTATCCATGATGTTCTTCATTATTTTCGACTCAGTCAGAGCGAGAATCTCGATTTGCTTGTTATTAATTAAAAATTTCTCAATTTGGTCAAATTTATAATAAAAACTTTAAATATTATTAAATTTAATACATTTACTATTTATATGCGGTAGTTGCTATTTAGCATTGTCAAGTTTCTTTAAAATACGTAAATAATACGGACAATTTCGGTCAGTAGCCACATGGTTGTCATTCAAATCGGTTAAGTTAACGATTATTTTTTGGGACGCACAACGATTGCATGCTATATCTTTCTTACAAGTATGATAGGTGTGACACCCCCCCCCCCCCCCCAACAATTGAGTCAACGTCTTATAACTGTTAACAATTTTTACATCTTTGCCAGCCTAAATACAAGAATCCAATATTCAAAAGTTGTTGGTATGTCGCACCCGTCATTTCCAGAATCATTGTCCAAATATTAGCTTTCTCAGAATTGTTAAAATCAATCATTGTTAATAACTTGTCATCTTTTCTATTAAATTCATCTTTGTTGATTTCAACGACCTTTACTGTATTTTTACTGTGTTGTGGTTGAACTACTTCTATGTTCTCATCGAATGTTTTTTTAATTAAATTTTTGAATTTATTATAATTATTTTGATACTTGATTATAAGAGATCCGTTTTTATTTTCCGTTATATTATTAATCCCTAAATTCAATTTGCAGATTTCTACCTTATTTTTTTTTGTCCTTTAAATTTATTCTTTCATCTTTATTTTTTTTTTGTTATAACAATAAGTGAGAAAGAGAGAGAGATAGAGGAAAGAGAGATGGAGAGAGAAAATTAGAAATAAACTTGGTTAGAAAATCGACACGATTTATTTCTCCAATTTAGCAAATTTGATCACTGCCGACTCGACTGAACTTCTTTGCCAACAAAACGGATTTACGTTCTAAATTTATTTCAGAAATCAAAATACTTCAAGTACAACTGATATTTAATTTTCTGAGGTTAATTAAATAAATATTCATCATTAATTATGTAATATTAAACGTACAAATAATTATTAATTTTTATAAATTCCTCAAAAGTTTTATTTAAAAAACCTATGATTATCTGTAAATAAAATACCTTCACCTAGCTTGGAAAAGTTAATTGTACATTTTTTTAAATCAAAACTTTATTCTATCTATAAATGAAATTAATTTGTTTCAGCGCTTACTATTACAAATCATTCATCATTTTTAATTAATTATTCATAAAAAATTTGATAGAGTAAATTATTAATAAAAATATTCAACAACAAAATAATTAACATTGGATATTTTATATATTTTTCACTGTTTGTATTTTATCAAAATTTTTTCAGCGGTTCAATTCAATTTTATTTTATCAATCAGTATAATGCAGAAGAAAGACATAAGAACGTTATTTTTGAGAAAACTAATGAAGATACGCGATAAGAAAACAAGAAATACGTTATTTTTATTTTCATGGGCATCAGACAAAAACACGCGATAAGGAAAAGGTCCGGATGTAGGAAAAATGGCGACTCTTGCAGTATTTAATTACGGGTGAAAATGAAGATGAACTAATTAGAAAAGGTCATAGTTTATAAAAAATTTTAATTCAGATGATTCGTTCAAGAAATTGATGAACTTTATAAGGTCAGTGACATAAAAATTAATTTTATAAATTATGAAATTAAATTTGTCAAATCTTGAGTCAGATACTTTTCTGAGATACTACAGAAAATAATGTAACCTACTGCGCAAAAACCTACCGTTTCTCACTATGGGTCGTTGGGGCGATTTTGTGGATAGGAAAAATGAGTGGCCAGTAAGGTTCATAGCTGATTTAGAAAGCTATTGCAAGGCTATAAAGTCTAAGTCACTCCAACTAAACTATATTCTAAGTAATTGTTGGTGAGATTTCGGGAATAAGTGATGACATGAGTTGGAGTTGTTAAAGAGATATTAGAATGACGAATAGTAAGTTCAACAAAATATAGAATTCAGCTTTGATAGCAAAAATATTAAAATGCTAAAGGTAGATTACGCAGTTAAAGTTCTTAATAGACGTTGAAGACGTAATAATAACGCTTTCGATGCAAGGCATATGAGAATGAACCAACACTTTAATATCCACGATGTTTATTTGTATATAAACTTATAACAAATTAATTTACTCATGCAGAAGTAATATCCATTTTTTAGTATAAAATGTAAACGTAAATCTCGGTAGCTAAAATTTAAAAATAATTTCAGCATTAAGAGTATAATATTTAACATTCTATTTGATAAAATTCTTTGTACAACTAACAATAACTATTTAATAACCAAAACAGACCACTTTGTGAACAGGGAGTCGAGATTCGATTGAGATACCGCGACGGTTAATAGCGGTGGAACAACTAAATCTAACCTAAGCTAACGGATCAACGGCTTTCGCGGCGCCACCTACATTTTACCAACTACATTTGGAACTAAAATTCTACTGACGAAAACTATTAGTTGTTTGTAGAACCTGGAGAACGCATGCTAATGAAATTTCTGATGGCCACAATCGAAGTTGTAATATGCGGAAAAATCAAAGCTTATCCAACTAAGTGACCGGTGTGAAGGGAATTACGTAATAAGAGAAAATATACCAGGGTTAAACTTCAATGACAATGGTCAAAGAATTGAAACTAGGGAAATTTACAACGCAATTAAATGTTAAGATGATTAAATATAAAATTCAAACCAGCCAGTGTGTGCAGTAGAACCGGTAAGTAGAGGAGCAAACAGAGAGCTGTTTGCTCCTTGTTCACTGGAGGAAAGAAAATCTTTAATTGATTTGAGTGCCAAGGATAAAGAAATGAGAGAGATTACCGATAGTGAATCTTTCTAGATTAAAATTGCGCTACTAAATATACTAGTACAAGCATTAATAGACATTAAAAATTATGTAACTTGTATACAATAACTGTTCTAATATAGAAATTTTACCACACAAAGAAATGTGATACAATACCAGTGATTAGGTATCACGGTTTCTGGAGCGAAGAAGTAGAAACAAAAAAAAATTCATCTTATTTACAATCTCTGGGATACCAATATTTCAATACTTTCTTGATCATTCCTAAGTAAAACTGCGGTTGTATTTCCGAAATGAATTTCCTTTCAAACCTGAAAGAAATTATAGACTTCTTGGAAGACACCAAGATGCGAAAATTGGATGGAAGAACTCATGTAATTGTTCCGCGCTAAAAATCGATTGATAAAATAATTCTACACAAAACAACTAAAAAAATTCAATATATTAATGAAGGGTTAATACTAACATTTGAACATGAATTAAAAATCAAGACAGTTACATTTTTTTTCGCAAAAAACTATTCTGTACCAATGAAGTATAGCAGGTATATTGAAAAATGCAGCAACTGTGAGAACTCAATATAATTAAAGTATTAGAAAGTAGTTTCATAAATTTCTTGAGTTCATTCATTAAAGAAACGGTGACGTATAACTTTATTTTGACTTTTAAATGAAATACTTTTAAATCATCTTGAACGGATCGAGCCAATTAACGTCTTGTTTTAAAAGTGTCACAATATCATATGATTCATTCAAATATGGTAAGTAGCTTATGACAGTTTACTGTCAACAACGATACTACAAATCCAAAGTCGTGCCACTTGGCTTTAAGACGAAGATTGTCGTTTTTTTAACAGCCATGGAACCCGTATTTAGAAGGGTCACAAGACTACACGATTCAATTTAAAGATGACGTTTTATAGACTACACAATTTCAATCATCGCGACGAAACGTTAGAACAATGAAAACAATATATGTACCTTAATATATAATTCAAAGAAATCTAAATTCTTTTGAAAGTTTTTTGGATACAACTAAGCATATCACAACGAATCTGTTGTGAAACTGAAAACTAAAACAATTTGCAAATTTCCAATACCCCAACACTTAAGTCACTTATGCGTACTTTTTGGGTTCATTAACTTCTAGGCAAACTTCAATAATAAGCATTTACAAGATACAAATCTGTTATTGGATATTTAATCCAATTCTCTTTTTGTAATAAAATATTTTAATTTATATACTAGTTTCACAAAGCATCAGTATTGCCAATCTGAAACAATCGTTACTAATCGTCTGTAAAAGGTTTTGTTATGTCTCTACACCAATTGTAACGTTGTTACAAGAATTAGCCATAGATGAGCTCATGTTCTGATATTAAGGAACAATTTCTTATATAAGATTTGCTGTATTAAAATTTATAAACTTTAAGTAATTGTAGCAGCAAAAAGGCCGTCTCTGCTTTGCGGTCAGGCAAAAAGTCACCTTAAGGTGTGCAAATAAAAAGAACGCAACACTGAATTTGAGCTATAGCTCGGGAGGAAAACCTCAAACGGTGTCAAACCTCCCGGCCACTTTATTTTTAAACTATTATTAATCTCTCGATCTTCACTCTGTGAAGTGAGAGATGTTTAGATGTCGACAGTGTACAAGAGAGAGTCGCTTCAGTTCAACTTAACTTACAATTACAATATTATCGCTAAAAAAGGCGTTAACAAATAGCCCTCTTTTGAGAGACAGGGGAAGAGGGTTTCTCTGCCAATCATGTTTCTCGAACAGGATCGG
>JABFQD010001468.1:0-18238 GCA_022817045.1 Psix sp. ZL-2020 | reverse complement strand
TAAATTATCTCACGCTGTTAAGTTTTGATTGGGAGTGACACAATATTTAAAGTATATATTTCGAAACTGAAATTCGAATATATATAAGAATCCAAGTTGAAGTAAATCTTATTTTTTATTTATGCGTTTGAACAACAATTTTTAATTCAATATACAATGCAAAATACTTGGCAGATGTAAACTTATTTCTGGTAAATTACTCTGATAAAAAAACAGGCATTAAGATCAATTTTTCAATAGCAAAGCGTCGATTTTAATTTTAACTAAATGAATTTAATTTAATTTAAATCTTAAATTATGAAAGATAATATTTTACGTAAAGAAAATTAAAACTGTATTTGATTTATCTCAACATTAAAATATCAATGACCCTTTACTGATAACTGTGAATAAAAACTGTTAAGATAAAATACTAGACATTATCAGATATTTATAATAATCGATCAATTTATTACATTATTCAAATAAAATTTAATAAACAAAATACACGATTGATATGCTGGAAGAATTGTGTTATTTTCAAGAAAATATATTCACTTGTTAAAAATTTATTCGAAAGTCTGTTAATGCATTAAAACTTGTTGCAAATTAAAATCTGACATGGTAAAACCTTCTAAGTGAAAGTTGCGTAAATTAAGAAAATTACGTGATAATATGTAATTTCGTTTTGGATTTATAACTCTAAACATAGATAGTTCGCCCTGAATTTTCTTCTCTAAATATGTTCAATTGTACTGAAGTTGTTTAGTTTTTTATTCTTATACTTAAATATATATTTTCATAAGAATTCGACATTTCCTCAACGAAACTAATTATATAGTTCCGAACAAAAATACCATGAGAAAAACGTTAAACACGCATTTGAGCATCTAAAATTGTTTACTGCAAATTCTTGTATCATTTTTTCATTATAATATGGTAATTGTTATCGTCAATTGTAATAAAAATATTGTAAAAAACAATGTTATAAGTAATATTAATGTAATATTCAGTGTAATTCAAAATTATATACGTCGATACTCGAATAAGTCGTTATTGATTATTTAATGTGTAATATTTGAAGTAGTAGTAAATGTTGTTAATTCAATATACAATAATATTTAAAAACAATATTTCTTTTCATATTGATAAAAATCATATATAATTAAAGATGACTTTATTAGTTTATTTTGCGCTAAAAAATGTGTTGATCGTCTGTGTAAATTTCTGTTATAATAATTTAAATGCGTTTACAATCGTTAGTGCTGAGCTTGTTCGTAATAAATGTGCTTGCTAATGCTATGCTTTGTTAGTACTGTCGTATTTCAAACGCTTTGATTGTCTGATCTAAAATAGTCCAACATTCGTCTCCGTGTGATTGATACGTTAAATATGCATTTCTTAATTGCACGAAACGTATTCATACTATGAAATTAAGAAGTCTCAAAAGAATAAAGCACCACTAAATTCAATATCAGTATTTCGATAAGTTAATAATATTCTTCATATTTTGAAGGCTTTCAAATAAGAAAACACGATTACCGTACTTTTATCTATTTCCTTTAGTATACAAATTTCAACATATTTGTCTTTTTGCAGATTAGTACTGAAAACGTAATCTGGGAATACGACGACAATATTCATGAAATCAGTAAATCAGGAATTGCCATACTAAAATACTTCCACTTCTACAGCACATATGAGTTAACCACATAGCAAGAGAAAGACATAAAATTATTACGATCTTCGACGTGGTTCCAGAATTACGCAAAAATAGTTGCACGGGCCATGAAATTTACAAGTTGTTATAAGCAATGTTGTTGAATGATTAAAAGAGTATATTCCAAGTTAAATGTTCCTGAAAAGTGTTTGATCACTAGAAGGAAAAATGGCAGACAGCGAGGGAGGATCCGAACAGGATGATGTATCATTCCTTCGTACGGTAAGATTCTCTTTTTGATGTAATGATTCGTATCATTTCGGTTAGTTCCATTTGATGATCAAAACAAATTAATTAATGATTATCTTCATTTCGAATTGCAGGAGGATATGGTATGTTTGTCTTGTACAGCTACCGGGGAAAGAGTTTGTTTGGCTGCTGAAGGGTTTGGTAATCGACATTGTTTTCTCGAAAATATTGCCGATAAGGTAAATAGCAATATTCAAATGATATATATGTCTTTACGAAACAAATATTTGTTTAGTTATTTTAAAAGCTTGATATCAAAGTCCCTTTTAATTTGATCTAATGTTTAAGGATTTGTATAGATCTATGTTTCTATGGTAAATTTCTATCTTGATTTGTTTTAGAACATTCCTCCAGACTTATCCCAATGTGTATTCGTTATCGAACAAGCTTTATCAGTTCGTGCTTTACAAGAATTAGTCACTGCAACAGGATCTGAAACGGTAATACAAACGGTTTTATGTTTTATCAATTTTTATACAATTTAACTCCATAATTATTTGATTACTGTCTATAAATTTGATCCAAGTGAGAAATTTAAAGGAATTTGTATAATCATTTTAGGGGAAAGGGACAGGTTCTGGTCATAGAACATTGTTATATGGAAATGCAATTCTTTTAAGGCATCAAAATAGTGACATGGTAGGTATAAGATTTGATAGCATTTGGGATGAAAAAATGTCTGGATTTATATGTCATATTCTTGTCTTTTCAGTATTTAGCTTGTTTATCTACTAGTTCATCGAACGACAAATTGGCATTCGATGTGGGTTTACAAGAACATTCACAAGGTAAAAGCTAACTTGAAAATGTCAAATAATTAATTAGACTGTTAATTATATAACTAATTAATTTTATCAATTTTAAGGGGAGGCATGTTGGTGGACGGTTCATCCTGCTTCAAAACAAAGATCTGAAGGTGAAAAAGTTCGGGTTGGTGATGATTTGATTTTGGTATCTGTAGCAACTGAAAGATATTTGGTAAGTAAAATTGAGCTTAAAAAAACGTAAATAAAAATTGAATGAATATTTTTATGGAGAATGAAATACAAATTTGGAATAAATGTTCACAGCATACGACAAAAGAAAACGATTTATCGGTAGTGAATGCGTCTTTTCACGTAACTCATTGGTCAGTCCAACCATATGGGACCGGAATTAGTCGGATGAAATATGTTGGATATGTATTTGGTGGAGATGTATTAAGATTTTTTCATGGTGGCGATGAATGTCTTACGATACCATCAACATGGAATACGGCGCCTGGTCAAAAGTAAATATTTAGTATTAATTTTTGATTAATTTTATTACTTTCATTTTGAGATATATTGAATGATTAAATGTTAAAATGTATTTTATAGCATTGTCACATATGAAGGAGGCAGTGTCATGAGTCAAGCTAGATCATTATGGCGTTTAGAGCTAGCAAGAACTAAGTGGGCGGGTGGTTTCATAAATTGGTTGCATCCTATGAGAATTAGGCACCTTACAACAGGTCGATATCTAGGGGTCAAAGAAAACAATGAACTCTATTTAGTTGACAGGTTTGTAAACTCGAGATTTATATCAAATGAACTTTTTTAACTGAAATATTATTAATTACATTTATTTTTATAGGGATGAAGCTACAATTGAAACTTCAACATTTTGGCTCCGTCAAGAAAAAGACGATCAGAAAATTGTTTTAGAAGACAAAGATTTAGAAGTAATTGGTTTACCTATAATTAAGTACGGAGACTCTACGGTTATTATGCAACATGCAACAACGTGTTTATGGGTGTCATATAAAGTAAGTATTTAATTATGAATTCGCATTGTTGAGTGTTTTTAAAGAATGGATGAAAAGTTTATGAATCAAGTTCATAAAAGTAACACTATGTAATATTTATTTATAGTCATATGAAACAAAGAAAAAAGGTATAGGAAAAGTAGAGGAGAAACAAGCAGTCTTGCACGAAGAAGGTAAAATGGACGATGGCTTGGATTTCTCAAGGTCGCAGGAAGAAGAATCGCGTACTGCTCGGGTGATTAGAAAATGCAGCAGTTTGTTTTCTCAATTTATCACGTAGGTTGCACTTTTATAATATTTTTCAATTCTTTATTTAGTTGATGATTAAAGTTTGATTATTTTTTATGATTAAATTTTAGAGGCTTGGAGACCCTTCAACTCGACAGAAGAGCGTCAATGTTTTTTCAAACCGTCAACTTAAATGAAATGGTTATGTGCTTAGAAGACTTGATCAATTATTTTGCTCAACCTGAAGATGATATGGGTATGATTATTTTTATTTTTTAGTAAAATGCTACTTTTTATTTTCATTTAATACTTATAATAATCTTTCAGAACACGAAGAAAAACAAAATCGGTTCCGCGCCTTACGTAATCGACAGGATTTGTTCCAAGAAGAAGGAATTTTGAATTTAATTCTCGAAGCTATTGATAAGATTAACATTATAACATCGCAAGGATTTCTCGTTGCTTTGTCTGGCGATGAAAGTGGTCAAGCATGGGATCAGATTTCTGGTTATCTTTATCAACTTCTTGCAGCGATCATCAAAGGAAACCATACAAACTGCGCTCAATTTGCTAATAGCAATCGTTTGAACTGGCTCTTTAGTAGACTGGGTTCACAAACTTCAAGCGAAGGTACTGGAATGTTAGATGTACTTCATTGCGTATTAATTGATTCCCCGGAGGCATTAAATATGATGAGAGTAGGTATTAGATTATCTGATTTATAATTCCATGTGTTCGAATAAAAGTTACATTACTTATAATTGTTTCAATTCAATGTAGGATGAACATATTAAAGTAATCATATCTTTACTTGAAAAACATGGAAGAGATCCTAAAGTACTGGATGTGTTATGTTCACTGTGTGTTGGTAATGGTGTGGCAGTGCGTTCGTCGCAGAATAATATTTGCGACTTTTTGTTACCTGGAAAAAATTTGTTACTGCAAACACAGCTTGTCGACCATGTTGCAAGCATCAGACCAAATATTTTTGTGGGTCGCGTCGAAAATTCTGCATTGTATCAAAAATGGTACTTCGAGGTTACTGTAGATCATATCGAACAGACGACACACATGATGCCACATCTACGAATTGGTTGGGCTAACACAGCAGGGTAAGTTTAGTAAAAACTTTATAGTATTTATTTTAATATTTTAATTCATTTTTGTTATGCAAACAATATTTTATTTTAGATACATGCCTTACCCAGGAGGGGGTGAGAAATGGGGAGGGAATGGAGTGGGGGATGACCTCTACTCTTATGGTTTTGATGGTTGTTATCTTTGGACTGGAGGTCGTAAGTCTAAGGTCAAGGACGATGTCACTGAACCATATATAAAGAAGGGTGACGTGATTGGTTGTTCTTTGGATTTAACAGTACCAGTTATAAACTTCACATTCAATGGGGTTGACCTCTGCGGCTCTTTTAGGAAATTCAATCTGGATGGCATGTTCTTCCCAGTGATTAGCTGCTCTTCCAAACTCTCGTGTAGGTTTCTTCTAGGCGGAGATCATGGAAGACTCAAATATCAACCTCCGGATGAATTCTCTCCTCTGGTTGAAAGTCTACTGCCCCAACAAATTTTGTCTCTAGATCCTTGCTTCTATTTTGGCAATATGAACAAAGTTGTCTTAGCAGGACCTTGGCCTATGGAAGATGATACAGCATTTGTTCCTCAACCAGTAGACACTTCGAAAGTCACTTTACCATCATACGTTGAACAAATTAGAGATAAACTTGCAGAAAACATACACGAGATGTGGGCGATGAACAAAATCGAAGCTGGCTGGATTTATGGCGAACAAAGAGATGATTTGAGAAAAATCCATCCATGCATTGTTCCTTTTGAAAGATTACCAGCAATGGAGAAAAAGTATGACACACAACTAGCTGTGCAAACATTGAAAACCATTCTGGCTTTGGGTTACTATATAACGATGGATAAACCACCTTCAAGAATCAAGACTCTACGATTACCCAATGAACCATTTTTACAGTCTAGTGGTTACAAGCCTGCCCCACTAGACTTGACTGCGATTACTCTTACTCCGAAGATGGAAGAGTTGGTAGACGAGTTAGCAGAAAATACTCACAATTTGTGGGCGAAAGAAAGAATTGGCCAAGGTTGGACTTATGGATTGAATGAAGATTCTGAAATGCATCGAAGTCCACATTTAGTTCCTTATCCCAAAGTTGACGAAGCTATAAAAAAAGCAAATAGGGACACTGCCAGTGAAACAGTAAGAACACTTCTTGTGTACGGTTACATGTTGGATCCACCTACTGCTGAACAACATGAAGGTAATAATAATATATCTGAATGAACTATCATATTTGAACAGTGTATTTTATTTATTTATGTCAATGATGGTTTTATTCCCTATAGCACTTTTATTGGAAGCAAGTAGACTACGGCAACCCTCTTTCCGGACTTACAGGGTGGAGAAACACTACGCAGTTAGCAGTGGGAAATGGTACTTCGAGTTTGAAGTAATGACTCTTGGTGCAATGAGGGTAGGATGGGCTAAAGCTGACTGTATGCCTGGATATATGTTGGGTAGTGACGAAAATACATGGGCATTTGATGGATATAATGTAAGTTTAACAAATGTTTAAACTTGTTAAAAAAAGATTGAAATAAAATGATAAATTTAAAAGTTATAGTTGACATATTGAATGGTAGTTTATAAATGTTATGGAGAAAAAGAGTATAGTACTTTCAGTATGAAAAGAAATTACTTATTAAAAATGAAAATAATCTGTAATGAACATCAGGTCACTAGAGTACACGGTGGTGTCAATGAAGCCTATGGTCATAAATATCAAGTGGGTGACATAGTTGGCTGTTTTATTGACGTTCCGGATAGAACAATCAGTAAGAAAACCAGTTCCTATAGCCAACAATTTGTCACAATTCATAATGTTGTTGTTGGTTCTACGTTGGTTAACCCTATGATGTATTTTTAATCAATATGTGTTTTATTCGTACCCTAATTGAAAGTAAAAAAGTTTACAATAATTACATGTTGATCAAAACTATTCAGATGTTTAAGAAAAGTTTCATCAAAGGCAAATCTTCAAATCATAATGAACCAGAAAATGAATTTTAGTATGATAGATATTTCATGATCATCATTTCCAAAAAATAGAAAAAAGATTTTAATTTAAATCTACAAATTGGGTAGTCGACTATCCCATTTGAGTAACATTATTCTAATGTATGACTATAAGCATTATTCATTAACAGTTGAGAAATTAAATGTGGTGTAACAAACTTACAAATGATAAAATTGCTAAAGTGAAATAATTTTATTTTAAGGAGGAAAAAGTATACTCAGGCTCAGCTGAAAATTTTGGAAAACAATGGCAGATTGGAGATGTTGTCGGGGTTTTCCTGGATCTAATTGACAGAACAATTAGTAAGACGAATTGTTCTTTGAGTAAACGCTTCCGCTGCCATGACGAACTAGAAACTTTATTTGGAAGATTAGAGACTACTTAATTTGGAACATCAGACAATTAATTTCACATTATTCCTTACTCGCATATCAGTATTATTATGTTTAATTATTTTAATATTTCAGTAGTCTTTACTGTTTCAAATGATATATTAAACAAAAAGCCAAATTAATAATTATATATATTGTCATAAATTAACAAGAATAATTTTATTGACACATATGCTTCAAATTACATATCGCTAAAAAATTGTATTAACTTTGTTACATGTGCAACGTATAAATATGGTTTCTTTTCTTCTAACATCGAACGTGATTTATACTAATCACATTAAATGTTCACTTAAATTTTAATTTTTTACTAATGAACGATACATATTTTCATAAAAATATTTAGTAATATATAATCGTTTTTATTGACATAAAATTTTTTACATTAAGGTTTTTCACTGAATGGAGAGCTTTTAATGGATGCACTGGGTGGTGAAACATCATTTGCCGATGTTCAAGGAGACTCATTTGTCCCTGCATTCACTCTAGGGGTTGGTCAAAAAGCAAAACTGAATTTTGGGCAAGATGTCAACACTTTAAAATTTTTCACCACATGTGGCTTGCAAGAAGGATATGAACCATTTTGCGTGTAAGAATATTTTATATCATTAACTTTTTACTACTTTTCTTTAAATCATTTAATGAAATTTGTTAATTTTGGTTTCTTAATTATTTAATTTCAGAAATATGAACCGCTTAGTTACTTATTGGTATACCAAAGATCAACCGATATTTGAAAATACTGATGATATGATAGACACGAGAATTGATGTAGCGCGAATACCAGCTGGCTCAGACACTCCGCCGTGTTTAAAAATTTCTCACAATACGTTTGAAACCATGGAAAAAGCGAATTGGGAATTCTTGCGATTGTCATTACCAGTAATATGTCAATCGCAGTTTATTAGCGAAAACGATAAAATGAAAAACTGGCAAAAAATCAAATCTATCCAAAGTAGATTATTGAACGAACAAAGAATGATTAATTCTACTCCCTCGGCGCGTATGGAACAGATAATGCGGTCTGGATTTAGTATGAGTGATTTAAAAGGTAAATTAAGTGAATAAATTAAATATTCGAAACTGTTGATAATATAAGAAAGGAAATCTAAGAATAGAATACTTTCTTCTAATATTATGTTTTATTTTTAATTCTTTACAAATTTATATTAATGAACAAATTGTTTTATGATTATATGTCATCACTTTTTGTATTAATTTGAAAATATTTAATTTGATTACATTTTTACAGGATTGCAAAGAAATTATTCTGAAGAAGGAGTAGAAGATGATATGATGAAAGAATCACCACTTCCAATGCAAAGAAACAAGCCTCCGAGGCCACCTAGAAAGGGGTCCATATATGGTTCTCGTATGGATAACATAGATCATGCTGGTAGTGAGATAGAGATGAATGGCTATGGTGAAATGAATGGAGAAAGAGACGACAAGAAAAAAAGAGGCCGATCGCCGTTTCGGTACGAGTTATACTATGAGTTAGAAAGTAGCTTTTATTTTAATGAGAGAAATAGATGAACTTAGTTAAAACTTTTTGTTTTTAAAATTAATTATTCTATGCGTATTTATATAAAAGAAGCAGTTTTTTAGATTTTCAGACTTATCTAGTTGTGCTTTATAGTTTGGTAATGTAGTTTTTATTTAGTGGTTGTGTTAGGATCTCAACTGTAACTAAAAACATATGTAAGAACCATTTTTTCGATCTCACTGAAATCCATTTTGTTTCGATCATATATATACAAACTTTTTATAAAACAAAGAACCATTTTGTGAAAGTATTTAACAATCATACATTATCATTTAAAAAGTTCAGATTCATAAAATACTACTGTTATCGTTTTTCGATAACAGTGGTGGTACGATTTCTAGATTGTTTTCACGTAAAGCAAAGTCACCTGATGCGAAAAGCAAGACACCAGAGCCAGGAGTTCGGTCCGATATGTCTGACAGGAGCGTCACTGGTTCAAGATTGGGAGCCAGACAAGTTCAAGACCAGGTGTCTAACGTGAGAAATTGTTAAATATTTTTCAACTATAGATTTAATATAAATGACTTTGTTCTAAAATAATTTCATTTCAGCCTGATTTGAAAGTTATACCACCACAGATTCCAGAAAGAAATGCACCAAAAGCTATGTCTGTTTTAACTGGTAGTGGCGTTGAAGCAATAGGAAATGAAATTTTCAATTCGGAGTGTTTGGAACTGATGAATGAATACTTTTACGGAGTCCGAATTTTCCCAGGTCAAGATCCGACCCATGTCTATGTCGGTTGGGTTACTTCTCAGTATCATTTGCATACCAAAGATTTCAATCTATCTAAAGTTAGGAAATCGTCTGTTATTATAACAGATTTCCATAACCGCGTTATTGAAGAGTAAGTGCAATACAAGTATTGAGTCAGTCTTACTTAACTCTTTAAATTTTACACATATTCATTGAATAATAAAATAATACATAACAAATTAAACAAAAATTAAATAATAAATATTTTTCATTTTTAGAGTAGAAAGGCAAAGTTGCTACATGGTCCGAGCAGATGAGTTGTATAACGAAGTCACCCAGGATGCATCTGGAAAAGGAGCCTCCCAGGGAATGTTTGTTGGTTGTTTTGTTGATGCAGCCACTGGTTTGGTTTCTTTTACCTGCGAAGGTAAGGAAACCAAACACAAATTCAACATCGAACCTGACACTAAACTATTCCCAGCGATTTTTGTGGAGGCTACAAGCAAAGAAATATTACAAATAGAATTAGGACGAACTTCTACAACTCTGCCACTTTCCGCCGCTGTCTTACAAAATTCCGAGCGCCACGTTATACCACAGTTTCCTCCTAGATTAAAAGTTCAATGTTTAAAACCACATCAATGGGCACGAGTACCTAATCAATCGTTGCAAGTACATGCTTTAAAATTGTCTGACATTAGAGGATGGTCTATGTTATGCGAAGACGAAATTTCTATGTTGGCCTTGCACATTCCCGAAGAAGACCGATGTATTGATATATTAGAGCTTATTGAAATGGATAAGTTGTTAAGGTATAATTAAAATTACATTTTTTTATTATATTTATTGTGTTATAGTATATTGTGTACTAAGGGTAGACAATAAGCGTATATTCCTCAAGGAGAACTGGTACCAAAAATTTCGTCGAGAATAATACTTCACTTTAGAAACAAAACGCTTTCACACCCATGTTGCGCACATTTTTTATATAAGCAAGTACTGAAACAGATTTACTTTTGAAAGAGGTGGAGTAAAATAAGCGTTTATTCCTAAGGATTTAAATATTTGTTTTATCTGCCTTTTTTTAGATAGTAATTCTGGTTTTACAGACGTTTAATAATTCAGTATAATACACACCCAGGGAGTAAAACGACCACCAAAAAAATTGTTTGGATAGCATTTGGATCAAACCTAAATCGAGTCTGGCCTTTATGTGGCTAGATTTTTGCCAGACTATGAATTGATTTGGTATTAGTATGGCAATAATGAAAATTATGAAGAGAACAAAATTTAAAATATATCAAATTTTTGCTGACTTTTCCAGAACAATGGATTGATCCAGTATTTTTTTTACAACGATATCCAGACTTATACCAGACTTATTTCAGGTTAAATCACAGAGGAAAGTGCAATTCGACATAGGTACCAATTCTCCCTGGAGAGCAGATTGTTTTTTATTTCCACGTTACAAACATACATTATTTTGTGTTACTAAAGCAAGTAACGAGTTTTTTTTTCAAGAGGAAGGACAAACTTAAATACCGAATTCCCACTTGAACAATGATGATAAAACATAAATTAAATTTTTTGTTTAGCTTTCATGCTCACACACTTACATTGTATGCGGCTCTTTGTTATCAATCGAATTATCGAGCTGCCCATGTACTATGTCAGCATGTCGACCAAAAACAGTTACTCTATGCTATTCGAGCTGAATACATGTCTGGTCCTCTAAGACAAGGATTTTATGATCTACTGATAGCTTTACATCTAGAATCTCACGCGACTACTATGGAAGTTTGCAAAAATGAATATATTATTCCATTAGGTAATACTTTTTAATTATGCAAATATAAATATGAAACATGCAAATTAATATACATTATCTAATTGTATTATGATTATTTTAAGGTCAAGAATTGAAAGATTTGTATGAAGACCCGGAAATGAGGCACAGTTTGCGGTATTTAGAAACAATTTCTGTTCGACCAGAGATGAAAATGACAGACATTAGGTATAATATCAATTAACTCGAATAAAAAATGAAAAAAACTGATAAACAATATAAAAAAATTATGATAAAATTTTTGTTTACTTATTACAGTCAAGACGGTACGATGGAAGATATAAGAAATTTGTATAGCCCATATTTCCCTTTGGACGTTGTACGAGATTATGTTATGATGGCACTTAATGAAGCTGTCGAAGTTAATCAAGTACATAACAGAGATCCAATTGGAGGCAGTAATGAAAACCTCTTCTTGTACGTAAAATAGTTTGCTTATGAGAATTTTAATATTTTATTAGAATATTCTTTTTATTTTCATATATTAATTAAATATCTGTCTAGGCCACTTTTGAAATTAGTCGATAGACTTCTTTTAGTTGGGAAATTAAGAAACGAAGATATTGATAAGCTACTGATTATGATAAACCCAGAAACATGGGATCCAACGTTTGATAGAGGTTAATATATTTAGTTATAATTTTTACTTAATTAATTATTATTACAATAATATATTAATATTATGCTGTGGCTATTTTCAGAGGGAAAAGACGAGCATAAGAAAGGCCTTCTTCATATGAAAATGGCGGAAGGAGCGAAACTTCAAATGTGCTACTTATTACAACATCTAAACGATATTCAACTTCGACATAGGGTTGAATACATAATTGCGTTTAGTCATGATTTTGTTGGTGATCTGCAAACTGACCAGCTTAGACGATACATAGAAATTAAGCAATCAGATTTACCATCCGCAGTCGCTGCAAAGAAGACAAGGGAATTCCGTTGTCCTCCTAGGGAGCAAATGAATGCTATTTTAAGTTTTAAAAATATGGAGGAGGAAGATCCTGATAATATACCATGTGGCGAAGACCTCATAGGAAAAATGAATGAATTTCATGCAACCTTAATGAAAAGCGTTTCGCTAAGTGCCCTTCAAGATGCTCAAGAGGCTTTACAAGAAGAAGAAGTAGAGAAGCCTGGAACATTTAAAAAACTAAAAAATTTCATTAATGCGGTTAAGGAATTAGAAGAAGAACCCAAAGAAGAACCGGAGGCTGAAAAAGAAACTCCTGAAGGTTTAACTTAAGATCCTTTGTATTTCTATTTATTATTTGAATTGATCAAATAAGAATATTATAATTGTTTTTTTTTATTACAGAAATTTTCCGTAAAGTACTTATCAAAACTATCGTCAGTTGGGCGGAAGAAACTCAAATAGAAATGCCAAAATTGGTTCGAGAGATGTTCAGTTTATTAGTAAGACAATATGACACAATCGGAGAGTTAATACGAGCGTTAGAAAAATCTTACGTAACTAACGCG
Organism: Psix sp. ZL-2020; assembly: GCA_022817045.1. Classification (NCBI taxonomy): domain Eukaryota; kingdom Metazoa; phylum Arthropoda; class Insecta; order Hymenoptera; family Scelionidae; genus Psix; species Psix sp. ZL-2020. The sequence goes on along the minus strand of JABFQD010001468.1, from coordinate 5,195 downwards.
AAGACTCGAATCGACGTCCAACAGATGTGGGTTGGACTTAGTCAGATTAGAGCTTTACTACCTGTGCAAATGTCTCAGGAAGAAGAGGAGCTTGTCCACGAAAGATTGTGGAAACTTGTGAACAACCATACTTTCTTCCAACATCCAGATCTAATTCGTGTTTTAAGAATACACGAAAATGTAATGGCTATCATGATGAATACATTAGGTAGAAGAGCTCAAGCTCAATCGGATGCTCAGGCGCAATCTCAGACAGCAGAAGGTGAAAACGCTGGAAAAGAAAAAGACACCTCGCATAAAATGGTGGTTGCTTGCTGTCGTTTCCTGTGTTATTTCTGCCGAACTTCAAGACAGAATCAGAAAGCCATGTTCGACCACTTCGACTTTTTGTTAGAAAACAGTAACATATTGTTGTCGAGACCATCATTGAGAGGATCTACACCATTAGATGTCGCTTATTCATCTTTAATGGAAAACACTGAATTGGCTCTTGCACTTAGAGAACATTACCTTGAAAAAATTGCAATATATTTATCTCGTTGTGGGTTGCAGTCAAATTCAGAACTTGTGGAAAAAGGATATCCGGATTTGGGATGGGACCCTGTAGAGGGAGAGCGCTATCTAGATTTCCTGCGGTTCTGCGTTTGGGTCAATGGTACATTTTCTAGGATTTATTTTGACAAATTTTGCATATAAAATTTTGATTATGAAGATTAATATGAGTTTCTATTATCAATATATTTTAGGTGAAAGTGTTGAAGAAAATGCCAATTTAGTTATTCGTTTGTTGATTCGACGTCCAGAATGTTTGGGACCAGCTCTTCGTGGCGAAGGTGAAGGTCTTTTGAGGGCTATAATAGATGCAAATAAAATGTCAGAACGTATTGCTGATCGCAGAAAAGTAAGTATGGTATCAATAGGAATGAAAAATGATTCTGTACTTGAATGTAAAGCATGGGAAATGGAAAAGGAAGAAACTGTAATTATTGAGATGTATTATTGTCATGACGTAGTTTGGTTGTTATTAAATCATCTTATTGTTATGCACCATTTGAATGTGAATGTAATTTAAACGGGAATGATTAATTTTAGAAAATTAGACAAGTAAAACTATTAGATTTTCCTCAAGAATGAAATATGTTTTCATGTTAGTCAGTGTGTTCCTAATCTGCCCCATTGCGAGTAATCATTTAATTCTTTCACCAGCATCCTCGCATGTGCATAACTAAGTCACTAATCTGTTATAAACTCAGTCTTTAAAACAGTTGCAAGATGAGGGAGATAATGGTGTCATTCAGTTTGAGCATCCACTACCGGAATCCGACGACGATGAGGATTATATTGATACTGGTGCAGCTATTTTAAATTTTTATTGTACCTTAGTCGATTTGTTAGGCAGATGTGCTCCTGAACCATCTGTTATTGATCAAGGTGAACAATTTTCATTGTTTTATAATTTTCTTAGAATTCAGAGTTTATTTTATTGTTTAATATGCAGTTTAAAAATATATTCTCAACAATACTTTCACTGTAAAACAGGTAAAAATGAATCCCTTCGAGCAAGAGCTATTTTGCGTTCTTTGGTTCCATTGGATGATCTTCAGGGTGTTTTAAGTTTGAGATTCACTTTAATGAACCCCGCTGCTGGAGAAGAGAGGCCCAAAAGAGATACTCCATCTGGATTGGTTCCAAACAACAAACAAAGTATAGTTTTGTTCTTAGAAAGAGTTTATGGCATCGAAACACAAGAACTATTTTTCAAATTGCTAGAGGAAGCTTTCCTCCCAGATTTACGAGCAGCTACTATGTTGGATCGTGTAAGAGATAAACTATTAAAAGCTACCATCTAGGTCATGCTTTGAGACTATTTCATATCTATTATGTTTTTCAGAACGACGGATATGAGTCTGATATGGCTCTTGCTATGAATCGGTATATTGGAAACAGCATTTTACCTCTGCTTATAAAACATTCCAAATTTTATGGTGAAGCTGATAATTATGCTAGTTTATTGGATGCAACATTACATACAGTATACCGGCTGAGTAAAAATAGGATGCTCACAAAGGGACAACGTGAAGCTGTTTCTGATTTTCTTGTGGCACTGACAAGGTAAAGGCAAATGAAAAATAAATGCTATAAATTTATGAACATGTCTTGATAACTTATTTTGTTTTCATTTTTCCAGTCAAATGCAACCTAGTATGTTACTGAAATTGTTAAGGAAATTGACTGTTGATGTTTCTAAATTGTCAGAATACACGACTGTTGCTTTAAGAGTAAGAAGTAACTTTTAAATAAAAATAACATTAACTGTATTCATGAGATAATGGTATAATTATATTTTTATGTAATAGTTATTGACCTTACATTATGAACGCTGCGGAAAATACTATGGTACTACTGGTGGACAAGGTGGTTCTAGCGATGAAGAAAAACGTTTAACTATGGTTTTGTTCAGTAATATTTTTGATTCGCTATCAAAAATGGATTATGACCCAGAATTGTTCGGAAAAGCTCTTCCTTGTTTGAGTGCAATTGGTTGTGCTTTACCACCAGATTATACTTTATCTAAAAATTATGACGACGAATGGTATGGTAATAAATCTGCATCAGTTCAGAGTCCAGACGGACCATACAATCCTCAACCAATCGATACATCAAGGTAACTGTCATTTTTTATTAAAATTAATATTCTCTATTTAATACAAATATGATTTTTGATAAAATAAAGTTTACATTGTTATTATAGTGTCAGCTTAAATAACGATTTAAATCAAATCGTTCAAAAGTTCTCTGAGCACTACCACGATGCTTGGGCGAGTCGTAAATTAGAAAATGGATGGACTTTCGGGGATCAGTGGTCCGATGCAAATAAAACGCATCCTAGATTAAAACCTTATAATATGTTAAGTGATAATGAAAGAGAGCGTTATAAAGAACCAGTAAGAGAAAGCTTAAAAGCTCTCCTCGCTATTGGATGGACCGTCGAACACGCTGAAATTGACTTACCTTCAACCAACCGCAATTCTATGCGTCGATCTTCCAAAAGTCAAACTGATTCCGCTAATCCATTTAACTATAATCCACATCCAGTGGACATGACTAATTTGACTTTAAGTAGGGAAATGCAAAATATGGCTGAAAGACTTGCAGATAACGCGCATGATATTTGGGCTAAAAAGAAGAAGGAAGAACTGATGACAGTTGGTGGAGGAATCCATCCTCAACTGGTACCATACGATTTATTAACGGACAAAGAAAAGAGAAAGAATCGTGAAAGATCACAAGAATTTCTCAAATATCTTCAATACCAAGGGTACAAATTGCACAAACCAAACCGCGGTGGTGAAACAGAAGTCGCTGGTGCTGGGGCTGCTATTGAATTGCGATTTGCTTATTCACTTCTTGAAAAATTAATAGCCTACTTGGATAAAGCAACTATCAACATGAAACTTCTTAAACCCTCTGATACTTTCAGCCGACGAGTGAGTTTCAAAACATCAACAAGAGATATCAAATTTTTCAGCAAAGTTGTATTACCATTGATGGAGAAGTACTTCAGCACCCATAGAAATTATTTCATAGCAGTAGCAACAGCAACAAACAATGTTGGAGCAGCATCTCTGAAAGAGAAAGAAATGGTCGCTTCCTTGTTCTGCAAGTTAGCGAATCTCTTACGATCACGAATGGCAGCGTTTGGAGCTGATGTGAGAATCACTGTCAGATGTTTACAAGTTCTAGTCAAAGGTATAGATGCTAAATCTCTGGTTAAAAATTGCCCTGAATTTATCAGGACATCAATGTTGACATTCTTTAACAACACTGCTGATGACCTTGGACATACGATAATGAATTTGCAAGATGGAAAATACAGCCATTTAAGAGGGACACACTTAAAAACGTCTACATCGCTTGCTTACATAAATAGTGTTGTTCTTCCAATTTTAACAGCAATGTTCGATCACTTAGCAACATGCGAGTATGGAAGTGACCTTTTGTGTAAGTATAACAATTATTTTTTCAAAACAAGCTGTTAAACAGTTTCTTAATTTTATTTCTTATTGTTATTTATAGTGGATGAAATACAAGTTGCTTCTTATAAGATGTTAGCCTCGCTATATACTCTTGGAGTGGACTCATCGCTAACTCACGATCGAAAGTATTTGAAAACTGAAATTGAACGCAATAAACCTAACATAGGATCATGTCTTGGAGCTTTTTCTAGTTGCTTCCCAGTAGCTTTTCTGGAACCACATTTAAATAAAAACAACCCATATTCGCTTTTGAACCGTATTGCTGACCATTCTCTAGAGGCACAGGACATCATGACGAAAATGGAATCTAGTATGCCAACTTTAGAAATCATATTATCTGAAGTTGACCAGTTTGTTGATTCTGATAAAACTTATAGTGACGCACCTTATGTGGTAGATGTTATATTACCTCTTTTATGTTCATATTTACCTTTTTGGTGGACTCAAGGTCCTGATAATGTAAATCCCACTGAAGGAACATATGTTAGTATGGTCACAAGTGATCATATGAATCAATTATTGAAAAATGTTTTGAAACTGATTAAGAAAAATATTGGCAATGAAAATGCCCCCTGGATGACAAGGATTGCTGCTTATACACAACAAATTATTATCAACTCCTCGGAGGAACTTCTGAAAGATCCATTTTTACCTCTTGCAGAAAGAGTTAGAAAACGGACAGATAATATGTTCCATAAAGAAGAATCTATGCGAGGATTCATTAAATCATCAACAGACGATACCTCACAAGTTGAAGCACAGATTCAAGAAGATTGGCAACTACTGGTTCGTGACATTTACTCGTTTTACCCACTTCTGATAAAATACGTCGATTTGCAGAGAAATCATTGGCTGCGGAACAATATTCATGAGGCAGAGGATCTTTATAATCATGTCGCTGCTATCTTTAACATGTGGTCGAAATCACAATATTTCTTGAAGGAAGAACAAAACTTTATTTCTGCAAATGAAATTGATAACATGGTTTTGATTATGCCAACTGCAGCAAGAAGACCAGCCACGATATCAGAAGGAGCAGCTCCTTCAGGAGGTGGAAAGGTATGCTTTACTTTCTGAATTTGTATTTTTTACTTAAATTTAACAAAAAAATTCTTAACTGTTCCACTGTTGAGATAATATGTACTTGCGAAAACTCAG
>JABFQD010001467.1:0-18245 GCA_022817045.1 Psix sp. ZL-2020 | reverse complement strand
AATTTATAATAGAAGCTCATTTGATAACATTTTATGGATAATAGTATATTTTCGTGCATATATTAAAAATAGATACTCATGTTAAAAATTATATTCAGTTTTATTACATCGTAATACTTTTTGAAACTAAAATTTAACAAAAATATAATATGTGAAAGGAAAGAAAAATAAAGTAATATGTTTTTTTGATTAAAAAACAAAAAACGTTTATCAATTTGAAGTCCATTTAATAAGAATTCACTAGCAAAAAAGTTTGGTTAGTTGCTTTTGAATTTTTGTGGGCAATAAAAATTAAACTGGAGGAATTGAAGGAACTAAGAAATCGACAAAATTGAAAAAAGCACCTTGAAAAATTTGGAAATTTGAAATAATATACATTAAATATAGCTTTCATTTTATTAAAACAAAAGATAAGCTGATGCCCCTTTTAGTTAGAAAAAATTCATTTTCTAGATTGTAGAAAATATATAATATAATTCGGAAGCAAAGATTTGTCGCGTAATGAAAATATCAACGGTGTAATTACGATTTTTTTGTTTTGATTCTATAATTGAATGTACACGCGAGTGCAAGTCCAAATGATTAAAATGAAATGTTTATTCACTCGAGAGGATACTTTATACGTTTATATAGCGTGGAGTGGATCAAAGAAAGCTTTCGGCCCAATTAAGAGGGTCAACTTTATCACGGCTCGCAGCAGGTATAAAGAGGATAAGAGTGCGCGGTTAAGCTGGATGGCACGTTGGCCAGGTGGCGGGCATATATAATATCTAATCCCCGGTATCATCATTCTGAAGAGCCTTGTTAAATAACCAGATGAACAGAATTCTCTCGTTTTCTCGTGAAAAATGCAAGAAACACATGTTCAGAGGAACACGCCTTTCAAATGTTTCTTCATATTGTTAATCTTAACCGGCACATTTTTGTATTGCCAAAAACTTGTGTAACGGACGGCAAAATCGATTATAACCATGCCATTTTGGTATTGAAAGCCACACACCTTGTAATTTCATTAGTTTATCATTTTCTCACAGTCAACTCCATATTTAAGATAACTTTGATGTTTTAGCGGTTGCTTACTACGCATAGTTTGACGATGGATTTCACTGGCGTAATGAGAAGGAATGAGGAAATGTATGCAAAGATGCATCTGTGAAAATTGTCGTCTGATTATTATAGTTGATGCTTCTGGCAAAGTCAACTTTAATTAAGTGAACTAGTGTTATTTTAATTGATTTTTGATCTCATTTGCGATGCTGCGTTAGTTGATAACGACGAATGTTTTGATATTTATGTTCTGTTTATACGTTGTAGCTTTCATTTTAAAACGATAAATGACTGTATGTATTCCTACGCAAGTAAGAAACGAAACAAGACGACCTAACTAGAGGTCGTCTTTTAGGACTTTTTTCTTTTATGCCAAAATCTCATTAAAAAAATATAAAAATGGTTTCTCGTTGGAATTTTGTCGTAGCATGTAATTCGTATCGAATTTGCATAGAATTACGAATTCAATAACCATAAATGATTGTATATCATATTCGCTGCACATGCATATATTCCGACCTCATTTTTGAATACAAAATTTACGAATTATGGATAAAATGTAATGATTTTTCAGTATATTATTGTAAGAATAAAATGAATGTAAATTCTAATAAAGCTGAAAGGTAAAACTGAAGTTGAAAATCACATCAGTTGCAGTGATCATTGCTTTGTATAAATTAATTGCCTCAACTTTCTAAATGTCCAAAGGAAACCCACGAAGTTCAAACGAAACGAAACGCTGCGCGATTTGCCGTGGAATACCTTTGGGAACCGATCCGTTGAGTTTTCCCATAAAATGGAATGTGATTAGCGTGTTTCCGAAAAGCAGCAGAGCTTTGCATCTCGTACACGAGGCTGAATTAGCGTGAAAAGCCGGCAAAAAGCACCCTCCAATAGGTTGTCAACTGTGGAACAGGAAGCGAGGGAGTGAACGCGCGATACTCATCTCGTTATATTGGCTCGATGATCGTGAAAGGGAGAGAAAAAAGGCGCATGTTAATCGCGTCTAAAAATGCACTTTTCGAACGCTAACAAAAAAGGGCTTGTTAGATGTTTGAGACGTGACCTTTGCCGGCCTCGGAGCATCTTGTTTTTTGATATGCACCATGCGGCGATGTATATCGTTCGTTTGCCTCTCGTCTGCCATTCAAAACAGCGCTTTGAGAAAGTCCATCGCTTAGCCAGAGAATTCTAAGCACTTATATAATTTTCAACGCGTCATCGTCGACGACGCGGCGATGACGAAAAGAGGCATCGTAACGATGTGTTGTAAGCACCGGAGACGCCGCAGCCGTGAAAGCGTTACGCTTGTAACGCGCCAACTTAATTTCAAAATCACACTCGACCGCGCGAACAGTCATGCCACATCGATCATTTTATACGACAAGAGGGTACTGAATTGACAGCGAATCGATATGTCGACGATTGTCGGTCCAGACCCCGAGGTGCGATGGGCCCGCGCGACTCGCCCAAATACTTTACGTCTGATCACTATTAATAAAACAAGAGTTGACAGCCTCGTCTTGTCGAGGGGTGTCATTAAAATTGAACCTTTCGCGTGTGGGTTAGTGTGCTTGTCGTAAAGTTAACCCCTTTTTTATTTGGTTCTTATAACAAATGTTCAAAAGTAATTTGCTTTTCTATAAATAATTTTAGTCATTTTTGTCTTCTGAAATCTTAAAAAGATTTATACAAGTGCGCCTCATATGGTTTCTATTTGACGATGGATGATCGATGTTAACACTACAATAATGTAACATTTATTTAGCGGAAATGAAGGCATAATGAATATGACATAATTTTATATATATGTAAATTCTACTAAAAGTTCATATACGATTCTAGTAATAATGCATATATGGTATATAAATGTCACATAAATCATTTTATTTCTGATTTATAAATGCTTTACATGTCTTAAATAAATAATTCCACTAACTTTCATAAAGCGTAAATTTATAGTTTATTTATATAAAGGCATATTCAATTAGATACATCCTTTTTCATCTACGGCGAAATTCTTTTAAATGGTTAATTGATTTATGAAGCTGATTATGAATTAAGTTTTAGAACACAAATGAGTTCATATCGCACTTCTTCTACGTTATACGTGGTTCACTTATAAAAAGTGAGGAATTTTTAACTTATTTCAAGTGAATATTCACTTACGTTAAGTAACCCGCCGAGCGGAAATGGGAACTAAACAAAACCCATCTTTTCTACGGGCCCATCCTAACTCAGGATGTTAGCTGGATGTGTCTTGTATACGGAGCATTATACGCAACTTGAATCCAGCTTGCATCCAGTCTTTATCCAAAATATTGAAGTTTGAATAAAAACTGGTTTTGATGTATGTATAAGGAGCACTATACGAATCAAATCCATAAAAAGACCAGTATTTATCCAGTTTATACATATCTACTCGGGAAAGTTTACTTATTTATGTTTAAGGAGAAGTTTATTTAACTTATAAAAACTAATTACAATTAATATAACTGCATAAAACTTATGTACTAAAAAGTTTAATTTTATTTCAGCTTTTAATATATGTATAATACAAAGTTTAAGAAGTTCATGGTAAAACCGTCCGAGAAAGCTAGCAACGTCACTATAAGTTTCTTTGCATATTTATGGAGTAACATTAATTTAAAAAATGTGTAGTTAAATTTACTAAATATTGTGTATTCAAGTAACAATATAATCTTAATTATTTTAAAGTAATTTTCCCATTAAATTTCCTAAATTGAAGTTGATGGTATCTTTATTAATTGTTTTTTTTTTTTGGATTAATGTGTTGCAATATTTTTTACTTGAACAAGTATGCAAAGTTACTGTACCAAAAAATAATCGTGAGAATTTCGTGACACCTTTTTTAATTCCCGTCCAATAAGTTATCAGAATTTGATGTCACATGTTTTGATTAAAAATCAAACATATTCAATTTGCTTATTTGTTAAACAAATTTTTTAACGAAATCTTGTCAAACCACATTCAAAAGCGCTTTATGATTTACGACAAAAACTGATGAGCGGTGAATTTAACTAGAAATAAATATCATTTTCGAAGATAAATTATCGACATTCCGACACGACACGAAAGGATGATAATGCGATAAGTGACAACAATTCTCTCATTACAGAAAACTATTATGAACCATTCCGTCGGTATATATTTTAAATATTCAAATTTAAAAATGATAAATAATTTATAACCGAGACTGTTGATAACATATGAATTGACGTTTTTGAATTATCTGGACACATATATATAGTCCCATTTGTGCCTCGTCAAATGTCCGATGGAGTTTTGCGAGGCACATCGCGAGGCTTGCTGTAAATGAAGGGCGGAGACGTGGTCTTTCGGCGTCGTCATTGTAGGGTTTCCTTTTAGAAGAACTGGTAACTATAATTCCTTTGGAGAGGCACGTCGATTCCATATCGCAGCGCGATATATGACTTGGCACTACAAAATCGATCAGTTTGATAATCGTTTTTCTCTGGTTCGCGCGATGTTTTTTGCTCGCACCTTTTATTTTTGTCTTGCTCTTTTTATGCGCTTTTCATTAGTCGACTCAATCGGATTACGCGCGACGAAAGCTTGAACGCGAAACGATTCCACGCTGATAAAGGCTTAAGACGGCGTCGGACTGCTGTTACCGGCTGAGCGTTTTGGAAAAAAAAAAAATATGAATTCCAAATACGTAAAGGTCAGATTGTTTTTTTTATTTTGACAGCAGATTAATAATTATTCAGTCAGTTATAGCGAGTCAATCATTTTTCGATACGAACCATTTTTCGCGATTGAAATGTCTTATGCTAATTATTTTATCTGCTACAGCTTGATTTGAAATTAATTTTAATTTGAAAAAAACGAATTGCTGTGGCATTTCAGACATGTAAAAGTCATTGCGACATTCTAACAGCGATAAAATGGAAATTTTTTAATTCACTTGCAATTTGCTGTCGCAAATTTTTCATTCCAATCTCTCACTCGGTTCCTGTTTTATGATCATCCACCGTTATCGTTCGAATTATTGAGCCGTGCGAAAAAAACAAGACAAAATTTTCATTCTAGTTCAGAAGTTGGAATGTTAAAAAAAAACTTGCTTCATTGAGACTCTTATCACGAACATTTTTCACTCGAAAACGAATTTCAATTATATCATCTCATATATTTGTACCAATAATGATTTCGCGTAAATTTTAATTTATCATGCAAATCTCTTCCCAGTTCACTGTCATAAGTAAACATTATTAGTGCAAATTTTGAAATCGTTGAATTGTTGATTGAGAATAAATCCGTAGAATATCACGACTCAATTGATTCAATTAAAACGTTTTGCATGAACTGACGGGTTAAAGTAAACGTTCAGTTGTTACATTTATACGATTGCGATCTTACTTTTATGATTTAATGTCCAGCTGATAAAATATCTTTTGACAAATTTGTGACAGTTTTATTTTATGATAACAGTTCCAAAATCCTCACTGACAAAAATGTCAATCACGGAGTGACATTACTTACCATTCTAATATTGTAAGTTTATCTATAGGTTTCATATTTTTTGGTATACAAATATTTAATTATCTAAATATTCAAATAGATAATAATATATGATCTGTCAGATGATCGGAATTTCAGCTCTGATTTTCGATGATGTTTTTTAACCGAATATCGAAAATTCTATACTTCTTCTGATAATGCAATAGTAACTTTAATAAATCAATACAACTTTACAGACATGAAACAATATTTACAAAAAAAGAGATAGCAGGTTTCTCATGTTCTAGGAGAACATGAGAGATATTACTGTTAAACTTTAGTGTTATTCAAATAAACGCGAAACTTGGGAACAACTTCAATCTGGATTTTAATTTGTAATGGTTATATAAAACAGTTTTAATTAGCAACTTTTTTCACGACGAAGTAATATTAATCGTGTTTTAAATACTTGTTCCATTCGTTCAAGCGTAAGCTAGTTTAAAAATTGATTAAAAATATGCTTCTTATGTTAAAACTGTGTTCAGTTCATAATAAGATCTGAGGACTTTTATTACATAGCTTATTTATGGTTCGCGTAAAATTTCACATTATTGCGAATAACTAAGCACCGTCGACAAGTTTCTAAAAGGCTATATCGCTGAATACTATAGCTTATTCGCGAACAAATGTTCGAAAAAGAATATTCGAAAAACGATTTCCAGTTTTATTGAATAACATGGGCTTTAATGTATATCATTCGTTTGAATTCCCGCAAAGCATAAAATTTTCGTTTATTCTCTTATATTTACACATATTACATTCCAATGTCAATCGTCTCGCTTGCTATTTCATTGCTCTAATAATAATAATTATTACGTTTTTTCCCGATGCTCAAATTACTTCGACGTTCCGTGGAATTCAATCGCAATGATACTATAATAATTACTGCGTCGAATAAAATTATTTCCCCTCATTACTAAAGAAATTATGGATCCAATGTGAAACTTTGTAACACAATTTAAGATTCTGCATAAGATAATATTTTAGTTCTTTTATATATTTAAATAACGTTCTATATATAAAAACACTGTCATTTCATAATTGCTGCATATATGACAAAAAAGTTAAATAGTCTTTAGTTTTTCTTTTTTCATCGCACAGTCGTTATATTGATTTCAGTTCTCCAACAATTTTTCCTTATACCATTTCTACAGTGACGAATTTATTTGCAAATTTATGTATATATAAAATTGATGCATTATACATATGTTCAGTGAATTAATTCATGGTATTTTTGAGCGAGAGATAATCAGATATAAGGCTGTAAATGAGGTATTGAAAACTTTTTAGCGTAAAGTGACAATAAATGATTATGTATAAAAGAGTAACACATCTAAGTTGGATTCCAATATTCACGAAAAGTTGGCAACTTCCCAATTGATGCTTTGCCGTTTGCATAATACACCTTATCAAACTATCGTCTAATTAGATTGTCGTTTTTCAAAGGAAAGTGTTCACAAAAATGCCTAATATTCGCTTTGCAGAGAAGTTTTCGTATTGTAATTTATTGCAGGTGAATGTATAGTTGTGATCTGAATTGATTGTGGTTTTTGTGTAAACATTGTAATCCGACTTTAACAAACATTTTAACGCTTCGACTAACTCACTAGATTTTTGTCTTCTACTTATTTTTAGTTAGTTCAACTAGCTGAAGTTTAATTAACATTTTAACAGCTTGAATTCAAGTCAACCGGAAATAAATGAATTTAAACTGGAGCAAACATGCTTAAATCTCTTCGTTTCCGAGTATGTATAAATAGAAAAGTCTTCTTTTCGGCAGTGACGAAATCACTTCATAATAAATAATAAGACAGCGTACGAGTCAGAATCCAAAATCATAAAAAAATACGAAGGATACAACTTAACGTTTTTACGATATCATAGAATATTTAATGAGTTATGAATGATACATAACGTTCGCTGAAAAATACGTACGTACGTACATACGTTTACATGTAGTCAATTTTGACCTTTGACATACACTAAAATTCAAAAATGAGATTTCTAACTAGTCACAATAGTAGCAACTATTCTAAATACGATTAGTGTAACAACACCATTTGTACAGCCATAATTCTAGAGTTTGATACAATTTTAAGAACTTTTCCAAACTAATACGAACGCAGCGGTATATCTAAGTGATATTACGTCTTGTAGAAAGGTTATATAAATGATAATGTCCATTCATTTTGTGAAATGAAAATGTCCTAAAGTAATAAATAATTGATGGAATGTGCAGTGTCGCAGAGGGTGATTTGTACTAGATAAGATAACATTCGGAGTGAAAACGAAATCAAATATGTAATTTACACGTTGATCTATACCGTTATTATATCATATTCTCCAATATTAAATGATACAACCAAATTAGCTGTATTCAAAATAAATATTTCCTGCTCATCTTAAACAAGTCAATTTTCTCTGTTAAAAAAATTTGCTTGATTTCAATATGAAATATTGCTTCAACGATATTACTCTTTCAAAAACAATAATCGATTCTTACCGCGAATAGGCAATAAATTATAATCCAGAACAGCAATTAACATATTTTATCGGACGATTGATTTGACAGCACAACAAGGCTTCCACTTGCCAACTGCTACTATAAAATATCCTTTTCTATATATAAATAGTTGTTTATTGTCAACCAGCCCGACCATATTCAAAACGATAAATTGATTCTAAATGAGAGTAGAATTTCGGCGTCCATTTATCTATAGAGGCCCAGGTAAATAATGTTTGATCCAAACCTACATATGTTTCCGTGAGTACCATAAATCTGGCTTGGTTCTTCTGCAAACTGGAAATTTAATAACTGTAGAAATGTGTTATGTACTTGGTACCTTCGTATCGAGCGTTGTCATATCAAAAAAGCACAGTAGAATAAAAAAGAGGTGCCTAGCGCTCTGTAATTAGAAGCCACCCCTTATGCAACAGAATAAGAACAACCAAGAAACAGAGAGCCAATATAATGTTTTGGTGGAATTTTGGTGCAAAAATTCGACGCATCGGTTTCTGAGGCAAAAGTCAAACCGGCTTTTGAATATGGGCTGCGACGCCTACTTTCGTGTGGGCCTGCGAGTCCAAAAATTCAGGAAAAAAGCAACCAACTATCTATTAACGATCACCTTCGTCTTTTGAAGAACATGATCCGAGGTCAAACTCAACAAACTTTGCTCTGAATTTATTATGTACTTTAAATTCATTAATTTTATGTATTATTTTTTAAATGATGGTTATCTAAGTAAAAAGTAGGTTCGTAATAAAAGTACCTAGTTAGCACGGAAAAAAATAAACTAGTCCACATTCAAGGTAATAAGATACTTTATTGAAGTACGTTAAATATGTCATTTTACTCATATTCAATAAAAATTAATGTAAATTTATATCATATAAAATGAGATTGTATACATATTATGTTGTTATAACTTGTAAATTTTGAAATATTTATTTATTAAAAGACTATTCAAAATGAATAGAAAATGTTGATGTATTTATTGAAATAGTTTTATATAATTATCATAGTACGATTGAAATTCAAAATTCGTTCTATAATATTACTCTAGTGATTGTGTGTGGTTATTATACATATGGTAGTCAACATTCAATATACTTCATACATATTATGCATATATTCACAGATTTCATATATTGTTTTAAAATATCCTGTCAAAGTCGTTTTTTATCAGAAAGACATACGCCTTTCTAATTATTTTTGTTCTAATTTTCTTTAATTAATGTTATTGTTTTGTATGGCATAGTGAATTTACATCAAATTCGAATGGATTATATATAACCTAATAAATTACCTTGACTCATCTATAAGACTTTACGCATTCAATCACCAGTGTGAAAAACTTTTCCTCTAAAACTATTCACTGAATATTTTTAAAATTTTATTTAATGGTTGTTTTCATATGTGACTATTAAATATATATAATTTTTTTCAACGTTTTCTATTCTGCTCCAACTTTCTTGATATAAATTAGTAAATTACAATTATATATTTTATTAAATATCAAATCGTTTTTCTTTTTTTATGATATTAATGAAATTGAAAATGAAATTTTTCATTATGTAAAAATAGGTGCTAGTAAAGCAGTATGTAAATTTTTGGAAATGGTTAGAAATATTTTGAAATATTTCATATTCGATAGTATTTTGTTGTGAGAAAAATTATTTTTGACGCGAATGAATTTCATCATTGTTATTTTTTATTTATTTCAGATAACACCGACTAAAATGAAAAATCCCGATATGTAATTATTAAACAAATTAAACATATAAATAATGAGATACATATATTCTTTATCATATATATATTATAATAATTCCTATTCATAAAACCTTTGAACGACAGTGTGAGAATAAAATGGAAATTAAAAATAACCATTCCGTAGGTAATTATAATTTAAGACTTATACAATGAATAAAAGCTTAGTAATTAATTAATAATCAATAATAAGAATAACATAAAAGTCGAATCCCTTTTAGAATATTAATATCAGTGTAACTATTATAACTTAAATCTTCCAATTTTTGTTTTCAATTTGTATTTAGAATATATATAACTTATAATATTTTAAAGTGATTTTTTAAAGCTATAACAATTTATCCAAATTTTTACTTCAACAAAGATTCTATTCATTCGATTAAGTTTAATTACTGACAATAGTGGTTTTTTCGTGGATTATTTTGAACAATTATTGAGAGCTTTTTTATTCAATGGCTTTGCTCTCAAATTAATGCTTTTTGAAATTGGATTTCAGCGAAGGCAAATAAATTAACGACTGTCCGTTGTAAAACGCACTTTTGACTATTGCGGAGAAATGTGGAATGTTTACCAGTGTTAATGAGTTAGGGCGGTGGGAAAAAATTGACGCGAGATGAATCAATCATCGGGAGTGAAAAGGGCGAAGAGTGTGGTCATTTGGAATGCAATGTAACGGTACATAAATGCATTCATTCACAGGTTGATAACGTTATTAGTCGTTATGTAAATTACATGTTTGTCAATGTTTCGTGTTTTCTGGTTACTCGATTAGAATAGTCATTGATGTATAGCACAATTAATTTACATTAATGATGTATGATAATGAACAGTAATAAATAACACAAAGCGAAATTGCGCACTATGTAATTAAGTGGTATCTGAAAATATTGTAAAAGAAACCACGTCTCGCAAAATATTGTAATTGAATTTGACTGATTACGTATATGTTTTTTAATCGTTTGTTATTCGAAACAGACAAGAGATAATGCATGTATTATTATAAAATATTTATTACGTTAAAATACATATGAAATAAATACATATGTTGTAAATTACTTTTATCTGGATAAGGAATAAATATACATAAACATTCGAAAAAAAACATCCAAATGCACGTGTTTCTAAATCATGTGACACTTTAGAGATTACAATATTTTTGATCTCCGTTTTTTAAATTGCGCGGCTTTTTCGACACAGTATTTTCTAAGTTAATAAATACTACTAATAGAAGGTTCTGCATAAAAAGTGTGATACATATCCAAAAATATATCAGTGTGATACAGTGCATGATGGCATATGGAGCAGCATATGGCACTGCAGGGAAATTTATGAAACCATATGTGTCACCAGCTAATAGTGCGACAAGATTTTGAATATTACCAGAAAAGTAACACCAGCTCAATGTTACTCTCGTGATAGAATTTTGTATCGTAATTTATTGCAGAGCACTCCTACGAATAGTGTTAAAACTGTACCACAGGTTTTCCTTGCTCAGCAGGTTTTTGTAAACGTGGGAAGATCAGATACTTTGACGAGAAGATTTGTTCTTACAATTTTCAAAGGTATTTATCATATTTTATGCAGAAGATTACACAACCTCAGATCGGAACAAAATTGTTTTTTCATTTCAACTTTACTGTCTTTGTGAGCCATATGTAGATGTTCTCAATTGTGTATTAGACAAATGTCCTTGACTTAATATTTGAATAAATGGTTGTCCGTTCAAACAAAATAAATTTGCAATTCCAAATAACGTATAATTCAGTTTACATTATTAATAATTAATTTAAGCTAGATGCTACTGTTAAATGCGATAAATGTAACAGAAACTTTTTGGTACTTGGAAAATCATGTTTCCTATAATTTCATTGCAACATCATTCTAAATTTATACAATGTAAATAACAAAAAAGTATTATTTATCTTTTCACGGACAGATGAGAAATTAATGTAGATATACGAAATCATATGAAATAATAGATTCTTATACATCCTTCTAATTTGTTAGGTGGACAAATTCGTTAATAAAATAGGCGGGAAATGTTTTTTTATTTGTCCATGTTTATTTTCGACACGTGTCAAAAACACAAAGAAATATGATATTTTTCCAGCGTACTTTTACACAAGCGTGTTTACCGTTTGACCTTATGAATAGAAATAGCTGCATTTGTGGCTCGATGCTTCTCTTATTTTAGAAATATCAATCCTGCCGATGTTTTTATACATATATAAAGTTAGATACAATCAAATAAAGACGTTAATTATCGGAGATGCGAAACCCACACGTTCCGACACAAAATTACGAATGTCCTGCGCGTGGTTCATATTGTTTTCGAGAAAGGGAAAGCCAGCATTCGAATCTGACACGCTTGCACACATTTACATATTTTCTAATGATCGTTATCCGCGATGATATGCAGCACCCAAGTCGAAATCTATTTGCTATAAATTGTCGCGGTAACTATCCTGACGTAATAAAATCGAGAAAAAATGCGGTTGTGGGACAAAAGACTATCGATCAGATAAACAGATTAAAGAATAAAAAACATAGCTTTTGGAATATAAAAACAAGGGTTCTAGCAAGTAAAAGGCGATTTGGGTTAGTAATATCAGTGTAGATGTCGTAAAAGATAAGTCAAATCAAAATTCAGCGTTGCCATTGAAATATATAAAGATACACTTCCACGTGTTGCTCGCCGGTGAATACAATTTGAACTTTTCGTATTTGATGAAATTCAGCCCAACTGGTACCAGCTTGATTACAGCCGGAAAATCTACTGGGAGTGGTTCATCTTAATCGGTATTTAAGTTCGCTTATGATGCACATGTGCCCGGTCAGTATTAATCTTGTTCCAAATGCAAAACATCTTTTTGTTCAAAACTATAAGCCAAAGGTGGACCCAATAATCTGTGGCATATGGTCGATTTATTACATCTGGCTTTTCTCATCCGGAGGCCTGGAGAGGTAATTTTGACGGCGCCATTAGCACGAAAGACTTGACAGAAAGATCGGTCGTTGAAGGAAATTTATGGAACTCTGGGTCCAAAGTGACAGGCCTTTGAACAAAATTGAAATTTCAGGCAAATGATATTCTTAACACTGAGAGTATAATTTGCCGTGTACGAATTGGAAAAAAGGGATAGAAAGAATTAAAAAACGACGCAATAACACTCTATCAGAGGATAAATAGCAATGCAAGTCACGTGGTTAAAACCATTTTTCTCTACGATTCTGTGTAGATCTCAATGGCTGGTAATTTTGCTCACATATTTCGACTTTTGTTTGATTTCCATGAATATAAAGCAGTGAGACAAATCGAAGAAAATAACAAACTAGTTGGGTCGCGTTTGCGATCCAATGTTGTGATTGTGTTCCGTTTGCGATTGCAGTGAACGTATCCTGCGAAAACATTACATGTCAATCCTTTTTCTGATTTTGAATTTAAAATATTGAAAAAAAATCACTCGCAAATTGTAGTCAATGATGTAGTTGAAACAAAAAATGAATTCTTCATTTAAATCTGGGTTACTGATGTTACATAAAGTACGAACGTGTTCTTAAAAATGTCGAAAGGAAATTAGGAATGCTTAATGGAAAGTAAGCATAATTGTTTTCATCTAGAATGTTTATCAAGTAGATACGAGATATAAATGTTAGTTCATGCATTATTATGAAGTTGATGAATTTTATATGACTTTTAAGTTGGAGATGAAAAGCAAGTTTAATGTTTCATGCACATTAAACATAATTTATGCATACAAACAGCTTGATATACAAATATGCATACATAAACGAGGTGTAATTGTATGTTGAATAATTTCAGAATTCCCAAATGTTCGTTGCGTTTGTTAAAAAGCAACTGCAGAACGTCCAATAAACCACATAAATACAGATTATTTACAGCCAAATGAGTGGAATTGATCTAAAGTAGGTATCCATAAAGTGACCTATTTTTTACTAAATTTTTGTTAAGCATGAACTTCTATGAAATACACACGTCTATAACTCCAACTTGTCATCGTAAGTATTTTCAATCTATCCAGCGATGAGCAAAAAATCTTTAAGACACGCTTGTGAAGTTATACGAAGTATCAATAAATTCATTAGGAATAGCTTGCTTCTGACGGTATGGATTTCAGTAAAAAAATCATCCGATCGATTTTGAGCATAATAAAGCAAAACCACCGACAGCAGTTTTTTGTCCGAACAAAGATTGAGTCAAATGGTGGTCCGCCCACCTTTTATGAGACGACACGTGAATAATTATTGCATAACATTAATTTGAGATCCGTATAATGCACACTACGATACGACAGATGACGCTTAAGGAGCAGGCTCAAAGGCTTAGCGTGCATCTAGGGATATCGCACACAGATACGAGTTAAAATATACCACATCGACGCGACAAACATCGATTATGTCATGGGTTTCATTTGCACATATATCTTCTGTCTGGTTTATTTGGTATATATATATAACCGTCATGATTGTTCACATTTAAGCTTTCCCCCCTTGAAGGAAAGGTCCGAACAGGCTACCCCCCGCGAAACAGTCGCTGGATTAAAGTGTGACATTTGTATGTCAGAGAAGCGACGACTCGGAGTAATCACGAGGCGCGAAAGAGGGGTTGGGGATTGATTTACACGAGGTGGCCAAATCCCGTTGCTGGTGGAATATGTACGTCCGTGCTCCCGGATCCGGCAAATTCATTTACGCCAGAATGATATGTGTGCATCAGAAATATTCGAGATTAGCGTCGTAGCTATTCATGAACCGACGTCATTTGCGAACAAATGCGTAATTATCCCTTGTTAAATAACAAAGGCGATTCGCTGACGGAGATCCCCAACTTGGGATTCGGCATTTTCAATTCCAAATCCAGATGCTTCATTACCAATTTTACGCCGTTTTGTAAATCGACGGATTACCACGAGATTCGGGTTATTGTGCCGAAGATTTATAGCTGCTAATAAGGAGATCGCGAAAGGCATAATTGAACGATATTAATGAATCTCTCGCGAGCTGTAAATAACTCTGCGCGAGCGCTAATCATATGTCTCATTAAGTACGCGTTTTATTGCGCTAATCGTAAAATCGGAATTATGTCATGTTATATAACAAAATTGCTCGAAGGTATTACTTTATGGCGTTGAATAGTATTTTTCATCGCGGATCTACTGCTTTGAATACGTGTTTCGAATGTTTTGCGGAGAAGCTTGTATGGAAAACATTCGAATGTTGCGCCGTTGAAAGGATTACACGAGGGTTAATTTATATATAAACGGAAAGCATTTTACGTGCCATTAATGGCTGTCCGTACAAACAGCTGCACAAACTTTCATTAATTTAAGGCACATTTTTATACAAGCTGTTGAATTCCTAAAATTCACTCTCCTACTAAAACTCGGAGTCATGAGAATTATTTCGATTGGGAAAAATTGGTACACTTATGGAACTCGCTATTCTACTCGTCATTTGTCTTTTCTGATTTATGGTAACACAGCGTTGTGAACAGACATCTCGGAATAATTAACATATTCTGAGAATCGATAAAAATTATTCGTGTATTTATTCGGGTTAATTTATGATATCATTATGCCGCGGTGAATACTTTGATATTAGTGCTGCCTTGTGAGAAATCTCACGTTCAGGACTAGGAAGAGGTTATATTCAATAGCACAAGCGCTATAGAACTCAAAATAATTAGCATCGTTTTTCTGATAATATAATTAATTATTCAAATATTGCGGGACACTGGTTTTTAAAACCAAATCTCTTTACTTAAACGCTGCAAGAAAATTTGTGTAACATTCGTAGTGTAAAAGCAAAAACATCACTTCAGACACGACAAACAATTTTTTAACAAACACACATTTTCCTTCATACAGATCATTTCATTATAACGCGCATTGTTCTAATTTTAAAATTACTTTTCCTTTGCTTACTTCCGTTGAGATTATACATTCCAATGTGTGTCTATTAATACGCATGTTTTTAGAGAATCTAAATTTTTGCCACTGTAAGTGTGTTTTTGGAATCATGACAAATTGAAATTAATGTTGAAATCCTATTTAATCCCCGTGATAATATATCGAAAGAATCAATAAACTAATTTTGTCTGGCGGAATTTTTTCTACAGACATATTTCTCCCTAATCATTCAAACTTCATTATATTTTTATCTATGAACATAACTATGCGGTTTGTGCTTTTTCTGTAGGGATAAAACTTCATTCAAGAATCTACGACAGTTTATAAAATAACATTTGTTTTTAAATTAACAAAATGATAAGTTTCGGTGTGATAAAAAGTGATGTAGCACTGCCACTCCTGCAAAGTTTTGAGGTTTGTTGGAGCCGAAAGTTTAAAGTTGAGATGAAAGACAATTTTGACTTAGGCGGCACATTTAACTTATAGGATAACAACTTCTACAAGATTCTGTTGAGCGCACATAATATTATAAATGCGCATTAACTATGTTGGCTGTCATTATTTTCAATTATTGCCCTTGTATTTTACAACGAAAATATTGAATAAATGAATATTATTATAAAGAAATAATACATGTTCAGTGTCATTTCTATAAATAAAAATACGTGTATTAGAAATTATTATAAAGAATATATTTTATTGGTGGTTATCATAACAAAGCACGATATTACAAATTCTTGTAAAATAAACGAAATGATTTATTTGTCTTAAGTTATAAACAGAGTTTTTTTAACATTAAATGAATATCATAATAAATAAATTATGCATTGAATAATGTATAATATACGAAATAATTTGTTAAGTATAAAAAAACTCTCGAATGTTACACATATTTTTTGATAAATCATTCATTACTTTATGCTATATTTATAAGTCATATTATTACAAAAAACGACATGTTTTAAAAATAATTTTTATAATTATGTAAAGATGATTTCAAAAAAAAGCAAAATACTTTTTACATAGAGAAATGTTTAAAAAATTAAAACCCAATTGAAATTATCTCTTATGGTATTTCGGTGTCAAGCTCCATTTATTTAACATGCTTTTTGAAACAAAGTCAAAAAACCGACTGCCATATTCATTTGAGATATCTAATAAAATAAAGAAAATTCAATAGAGAAAACGTATTCTCATGAAAAAATATTAGTTGTCTCGTCGAATCTATTTCAGAAACGGTGTCCCTAAAATGTAAATCTTGCATAATTCCTATATATTATAAAATTGTGTTTCTATTCCAACAAGTTAACAGGAACATCAAAGAATTATCCATTAATTCCTCAAAGTCATTCTCGTTATCGATTTAATGTCAAAGTCGTCTTTTGAGTAACCCTTCCATCCGTTAGAAACCGCACTTATCGACAGGTGGATCTCGTCAACGTAGTCACTTAAAGTCGCACGCTTGTAGATTTCAGTAGCCGGCACTCTTTTCCTAATCCTACGGGTTTCGTGACGTCTTTGTCAAATATCTCCTGAGCTCAAGTTGCGTAATCTGAGTTTTATCCTGCGCTTCACCAATGTTTATCGGACCAAATCATTTTCCGAATTTGAATATCGTCCCAAAGTCCAGCGAATATTCGTCTACCTGTTCTATTTGTAAAGTAAAAGCTTCTCTAATCAAAGAGGCGGTTCCAACTGTTTTTCTCGAGTGGATTCGGTTTAACAATAAAGGTCCATATTGAGATGCACGCCACGAGTCTTCATTCATTATTTATCATGGAGTATTTATGAATTTATGTTTTTTACCCCTGAGAACTCGGATCGAAATGATGCGTCGCCATGATTAATCGGAATTGGTCAAAAAATTGTGATTTCATTGAGAAAAATAAGATTTTAGGTATGACCATGGCTTTGTCGTCTTGAGAATGATTAACAGGCTTTAAAAATTCAAGTAAGAATGAAAGACAAAAATGAGGAAAGTTTGATTTTTATATTTGAGTAAGACATATGGATTGTTGTGCTTTGGAAAAGTATACTGTTATAAACGAAAGATTAATTGTTTTATTTTATTAATTTACTAATTTTTTTTTTATTCACATAAAAATTTATTTGTTCAATTCAAGTTTAAATAATACTGTGCTATTATCTAAAATTCATTCTAACGGTTGTTTATTACATATACATACAGCGGCAGATATATAATTAACATGTTCCAGAGCCATTTCTAACGACATTGAGAACGAAACGCTATCATCAATATTGATAATTTGTCGTAATACAAAATCATTGGAAGTTTTTTTTACACGAAATTCAAATTAAATAAACGCAAAAAAGATTCAATCATAAAAATTATTGGTCGTGAACACGTTTACGACAATAATATGTTCGTAATTTGAATAACCATTAGTATACTTTAATCTAACAAAATCAAATAATTCCAGATTTTATATTTT
>JABFQD010001466.1:0-18246 GCA_022817045.1 Psix sp. ZL-2020 | reverse complement strand
ACCGAATCATAAGCGTTGAAGTTAAGTTTTTACTTCATATAATGATTAGTTAAATCGAATAAATGAAGATATGTATATTAAAGAGATTGATGAATAAAACCAAAGTTCGTTATAAGGGCAATTTGGGCTCTAAACATCTACTGTATTAAGATTTCATCCGGACGAGACCTTTTAAATAATTATAAGATTAAACTTACCTAGTGAAGTTCGATCTTAATTATTTTGAAGGTCTCGTCCGGATGAAGAACCCATCCAACTAATAAAAGGGAAAATAAATACATTGGTCCCACCCAAGAAAAATTGCCTTTAAAAAGATTTGAATAAATGAAAAGGAAGACGATACTTGAATATAGTCACACTTCCCGATATTCCTTTTTTTCGAGGGATTTGAATTTTGTTGTCAAAGTACATGCAAGGCATTACTACTGTATTAAGATTTCATCCGGACGAGACCTTCAAAATAATTAAGATCGAACTTCACTAGGTAAGTTCGTTTAATCTTATAATTATATCTTTGAGGTATTTGAGTGTCGGTTTGGTTATGATCCATTGGACTCTACCTGAGTTTCGATCAGAAGCTCTATTAGCTGGTTTATATTTTTCGTTGTTAGGACAACAGTCTCAGTTTCTTTATAAGGCAGTTCATGATTCATCAGCCAAAAATAGATTGAGTGAATAAAACTTTTCAATTTAATTTCGGATCGTTCAATAGTTTGTACGGCAAGAAGACCAGTAACATCGACAATGCATCGATCCAAGCACGTTCTTCAGGGGTTTCAAGTTTCAGCATCCCATAATACATTATGTTTTAAAACTCGAATCCAAGGACTGAGCCTTGAGCTTCATTAGCTGTTACTACAGATTGTCGTTGACTAGCAGCTATTTTATATAGAAGAGTTCTGTTTTTCAAATATTTATCGATCATTCATGTGAAATATTTTGGAACATAAAATACTCTACATCAAGTATGCTTTCATATTTTGCGGTATTGAAGAAATATTTCACATCAAGTGTTACCAACAGAACCATTTTTCAAATGAAATAGTTGTAATTCTTTACTTCTTACTTCCTGGATGGCGTCAGACATTAATTCCCTTATACTGAAACCGTTCTTGGGGCTAACTCGCCCTGAGCAGCAACGTTCGTCAGACACAAAAGCTTGTTTTTCAGGAGCTTCTTGGTGATTTTTCCTGTAGTATTAACCATACCTAAAGGCTTTCATATCGATAGTATTGCGGGTTCATCCTTGCCTTTGCTTATCAGTAAACAAGGTGCGTGTCTAGCAGGAGCGAAACTTTATGTTTAACGATAGTTTGATGACTTCGATCGGAATTGTGTCCGAGCCATGTGCTTTCTTGATTTTCATGAATTTGATAGTAGTACATAGTTCTTCAAAAGTGAAGAGTGGAGATATGATATTGTTCTGGTATTATCGACTTGGCATTGTGGGGTAGATAAGAAATACGGCTGCAGCAATAGAATCTATCGTATCCGAGTCAAATGTTCTAGTTGATATCAAGACGTTTGATAAAAGTTCTATACCTCAAACCTGATGAGTTTTTACAGACGTCCTCTTGTACCTGGTTTTATTTTTTCTGTTTGTTTCGATTTATTTCTAGTCGTAATACTTCTTTGCGATCTTGTATTCCGCTGCCTTGACCTTACTGCTGAATTTTAGGTATTACCTTTCTTTTTATAAGTGATAACAAATTGTAATGATATTGTCTTATTATATTCAAGTATGACAAGAAGAAGCAAATGCGGGGAGGCATTTTGTAATCGAATTTGTTGACTTGGTATTTACATACAGTTATTCCAATTTTAAAATATTTCTGAATCATATCTGAAAAAAATAAGAAAAAATTGTTTCGTTAACCAGGTTTTATCATTTGTTATCGATATTTCCATAGTTTTATAAAATATTGATATATGATATTTATAAAATTTTGAGATAAAAATTACCTCATTGTTTCAATAAGTTATATATAATTATTGGGAGAAGCTTGGCTGAATGGGCTCATTTGTTATGCTAAATCTTTAATTCTTTCCTTAGGAGTGTGGAAGAATGTTTAATCTTATATATCCGCACGTTGTGTTTAGCAACGAAAAAAAGCTTAACAGATATTACAATAACTTTACACAACAATTCTTATGTTGTTAAGTTAAATGTTTGTTTCTTGTGATCTAGTTTTTAAATGCAATTAAATAGAAGCTTTTACTACGTATTTTTCATAAAATTGCAGAGTTTCTATTATATTATTGTTTTAGAATAAATATTTGTTTTTTTTTCTTAATATTTCATCTTTCGTGAATTGGGAAAATTACGTTTGTTACGTTTTATGATCATTTCTTAGATCGTTCGCTCTGAATAGCATTGATGAATTTTATAACCGATGTTTTATATTCAAAATACAATAAACTGATATTAATAAATGTAATTTGCGCGCAATATGACACTTTTATGATGAAACGAATGAAAATTCGATGAATGAATGAGTTTATCCAAAAACAAATTATTAGAATAATTTTAGGATCTATGATAAATCAAGTATTATTAATCATCTGATTAACTTTGATTATTAACGCATATGATTGATGATGACCGCCATATGATTCTTAACGGTATCATTATGATGATTCCTTATTTCACAAAGTTACTTTCCTTAAAGGTTTATTGAGATAATTTCTTTGTAAATAATGTTTTCACATATTTTAATCAGTTTTTATAGGAATTTGTTCCGTATCATTCCAGTAAGAAGAAGAATCATTTATTTAAATAAAAAATTAAAACGACTGTGAGTATGACAGTTGATGGAGCCGCGGAATAATAGACAAAAACATGTTTCACAGCAAACGGTTGAGAAATATAATAAAACAGAATGACTTATAACAACAGAATTTCATGACGACTTAACTTGAGTAAGAATATTTGCTTTAGGTTATTTTAAAGGTTGCAAACAGCAGCAGTCTGCAGCATTCAGCCGTAACCAATAATAAAAAACATGCTATTTTACACTAATTTTATAGGACTAATTAAAGCACTTGCAACGAGCAAACAAGAAAGGATACGTAGCGAAATGGGTAATTAACTGGGTCAAAACAAAGTAGAAAAAGGGTATGAAACTAAGTTTAAAAGTTAAAAAACAAAGGTATTGACTGCGACTAAAACGTTTTAACCTTTTAAATTGTCCGTCGATATGTTACGGTCGGACTATCGTCAATGAACAGAATCCTGGACAGTTGTTCATGTCAATTATCTGATTTTTGGTTGATTCTAATTTTAAGGTTGATCATCACAATAGCTATGTTTTCTTAAAAAGCATCAGTTTGACAAGCCTAGATTGTTAAGAGTACATCTAATAACACTGAAATATAATAAGTAAACATTTTTTGTTGTCAGAACTAGTGTCTGATAACTTTTTGTTCAATATTAATTTACCGGATCACATTAATTCGATAATGAATTCGAAGTGAATCTTTTTCAAGATTATTCTAAATATATAAAGTAATAATTTTTACGTTTGATCAATTTTTCGTACCTTTCTCTTATTTCAAGTTAACATTTATCGGAGTAGGTGATAAGTGATTGTTGCTTTTTTAACCTTCTTTACTTTTATCGCTGTTATATAAAATAAGATCTAATAAGATCATTTATCTGATCAGGGCCATGTTAATGCCATAAATTACATCCTGATCACAGCTCGATCAATTTTTACTAAAGTAAATATATGTTTTGCCCCTCCTCTCAAACATTTGCTAAGTTTTTAATATGAAAGTTTTCCATTAAAATGTGTATAGTTTATTAATCTTACAATTATCATTTCGTTAAAACCAGTGTTATTTCGATTTGATCTATCCATAATTAATTATATAACTATACTTAATTAAAGTTTGCGAAATAGTGATATTTTTGCTTAGTATTAAAACAATGTTATTCGAAAAGTTCTGCAGAGATCACATTAATGAGTGATTTGTTGTTTTATTTATAAGTAATCTAACGATTATAAAACGTATCTTTCTTAACATCCAAATTTTCAATTGCTTTTTTAGGCAACTTAAAGATAAAAACGCTTCGTAGATGGAAACGAAATTTAAATGATTTTTAAATAATCATATTAGTACTACTTTTTATTAAAATATAACATAGCTCTAACAGAATAAGATTTATTCACCGATCTCTAATAGACCACAATCAGGTATATGTACCTCTAAAGTTACAATAAAAATTTCAAGTAACCTGCAATCACAATGCGTTACGACTTTAATCCTCCTACCTTAAAGAAGCCCTTGATAGAGAGAACAGTTTATCGCCCTTAATGTATACGAATTTACTCGAATAACTGAGCTTTATCGAAAAACGCAAGTAAGAACTAAAGTTTAAAGCTATGCGGTTAGATCTTATGAGAATTTGTAAGATTTTTTAGTAAATATATATTTTTTAAATCGTAAAGAACGTCGAAATTAGATATGAATATTGCATATCTCTTTGCTAACAAGAAATATTATAATTTAACTTGAATTTTTCGGATCTATTCAGCTCAATAATCTATCAAGATATGTGTAAAAACAAGGAAATGGTGTGTGTATTTTGAACGATCAATGAATTGTTGTTTTATAGCTTATTGTGGTGGTCAATCTTTATAGTGGCAGAATCGCCGCTCGACGTACAGCTCGCAACTGTTAAAAACGAATGAAATTGTCAAAATATATAGTCATTTTAAGTTTTCTACTTCAAATATTCCTGTTATGATGATTAGAAGAGAAGTAAAATTGCACTATTTTTTATTAAGCCATGTATTTTGAGTTAATGGAAAAAAGTATATGTTAGAAACATTGCTTATCTAAAAAATTGTAGAACACACTTTCAAATATTTGTGATAGCGCACATTCTCGATTCAGTTAAAATAATAATTTATTACAATATAAATTCAATTATTTATGAACTGAAATTCACTTAATTCAAAAAATACTATTGCATTATCCAAACTTTTATATATAAAATATAAATAATAGAATATATTTTATATTCTATTAACGTGGACTGCTATCCAATTCTCCATCATATCTCATATTACGGAAGACATTTCACACCATGCATAAATGAACGCTGTAAATAATAAAGTTTTTATTATATTTGAATTAATAAATTTGTAAATAAAAATTCCAGTTATGGTTATCATAAAAACGTGAAATCCAGAATCTGCCAATTAGATTCGAAAAATTAATTAGAAAAACCTGAACAATTATTAAAATTGATAAAATTATAAGGTATTGAAGAAAAATGTCTTTTCATTTGCCGATTTCCAAATTGAAGCTAAAACTTTAGCTTTATGAATCATATGTAAAAATAGTTAGTTATTATCAATGAAAAATTTGTGTAGCAATCGAAATATTCATAAACGCTTTCAGTTTAGCAGACCTGAAAATGAATGTTTTAAAGGATGTAACTTTCTTGCTCATACAATAATTTATAATTTACGTATATATACTTGTATGCGAAACGAAAATAACTCAATTTCGTTTATTTTTACACGTGATCACGCGTTTATATGCTTAAAAATGTATGAATGCAAGTTAAATCATACTGCCACTATTAAACACGCGTTTCAATGATTTTTTTTCTGTATATTTATGTTTTCCTATGCATGCGAAAATGTTCGCATTCATCGACAGAAGCTTTTACACATACACATGAGATAGTTCGTTTGTACATATGTTTCTATGCAATTGCACATAATTACAGAAATATTTACTTATTCGTATGTATATATATGCTTTTAACATTTATATAGGCATGTTAAAAAATTTATTGTGTATAATAATTTTAAATTGAAAGTTAAATTGAATTTGTGACAATTAAAGAATAAATTCAAATTCTCTTTGTCATGGATCTTTTTGATTAATGTAAAAAACGATTTTCTGGCTTGAAACACGCTTTATTGACATGAAAATATATAAAGAAGCATATAATTTTCATTAATTATGTAACTTTTTCGACCATAATGAAAGGCTTAAATAGTTTATCTGTAGAATATTTTAGTAATGATAACAGTATAAGTGAGAGATCTTTTTAACTTCCGAAAAATAAAAACAAATTTGGAACAATATGATCGGTCGTAGGGATTACACTTCTTACCTCCCCAATACGAACTTGGCAGCATTAGCTCCTAAGCCAGTACGCTGGGTGAATGTAAATTTGTAGAGAAATTTCATTTGAGTCAAAATAATACCTTTTAATTCATACAGCCTTGATATACAGAAATTTTTATCCAAATATATTGACCATTAATATATACTGTATAAATAATATATATTTGTAAATATATACGTAAATATTAATTCAATTTAATATATCATATTTTGATCAAATACGTGATATAATTGACAAATAAAAACTGATTTAGTTCCTAGTTCTGAACTCTGATGTTCTAGTTTAGACTCTAATGTAATCTAGATCGAGATCAGGTCTCTATTATTCTTGCTACCGGCAAAGTTGATCGAGCGAATCGATATGTGAAAAAATATAGAGAGTTCTTGGTCATCAATACTGTATAATTCGCTGTGGGTGGCTTGCGTTCAAACTTGTTTTCTCTTCTTTATATATGTTAAGTACCATTCACAATACCGAACTTGTTCATATTTATCAGTTATTCCAGAGCTCTCGTGGAATATTGTTTTCAGATTGACATTAATGTTATTTTTGAGATGTAATTCAAGGAATCAGCAATATTTTATGATGATTTCCATATTGCTTTATAGCATAATTGAAAAAAACTATCTCACTAAAAATCGTATTTCCTATTAATAAACAATCTTATTTTCAATATATCTCAATTCATGTATAATATTAACTATCACCTCATTATGCTGTACAAATTTGAAAAAGTTTTAAACAACGTAAACAAGTTTGAAAAAAAATAATTTGTAAATTATTTATTCTAAATTTATTTATTTTATAAATTAATTATTCGATAAATATAAGTATAATAACAATTATTACCATAAAAAATTTATTCGGTTTCATATTTTTATCTCATTCGCACTATAATTGTGATAATATATTTTTAACAATTTTTCAATCAGAAGTAAACTTTTCAAGAAATCAGAAAATTACAGCATTTTAAAATCTGTAATGCATTAAATAATTAAAATGACTGGGAAATAATAGTTTTAATAGACTAAATAGAAAATTCCTATTTATTTAGAAATAAAATAGGTTTTTTAAAATGCTATTTGCATAAATTTATACATTAAAAATATCTTATCAGATACATGATAAAATCGATTTTAATGATTAATGGTTTGAAATGGAATCTGTTTCATCTATATTGGATAAATGAAAGCATTAAATGGTCATATATTATAAATGTAAAATAACACACGAGTTTCAATGTTCGAGGCAACAGTGTTGCTTTCATCAAGCATCAGTATTTTCAATTGTAAAATAATTGCATTATACATTATGGAGAAATTTAAATTTAAATAAATGATAAAATGTTTTCTATTATTCCCGTAATTTTTATGTTACTATATAATTAAAATGTATTTTTTCATAAACCCTATGAATGATATGCTCCAAGAATATAACGATAAGAATCGTTTTATTATTTCATTGGCCTAGTTTTAGTAACAAAAAGTAGACAAAATGATTCGTATAAAATTATTATTATTTGAAATGATGATAAATCATTTATGAACATCAAAGAAACTTTTTCAATGTTTTAATTTAATTTTGGTATTGGTAATTGTATACAGTTGCTAAGAGTCAGATTTGATGGTCATAATGAAGTTTATGATAAAATACAATCAATTAATTCAGGAAAAATATTACATCCAGAAGAACATTAAACGATTTTCAGGATGTAATAATTTTTCAACGGTTAAGTCAAACGCATATGGATAATTGATGATTGAACGTGTTACATAATTTTGGTATAATTTTATTAAGCAATTATTGATTAATGAACTATAGGAAGCAATAAATATCAACATTGAGAGCACGAAAAAATAACAAGAGGGCTTAATTTTTCTCAAAAAATTATGATTTCGTGATTAATATAGTTAAAATAGAGGCAAAATCAGAAAAAATCTATCTAAATAATTGCGAATCGAAAACCTGCTTATTATGTTGAATTCGCTAAGGCAAGCGCGACTGCAACAATAAAACTTCTTCTCGGTTAAACCCATAATAGTATTTTCGTCGGGCGGATCCATAATCCCATCGTAATTCTCTATGAAACCAAGTAAATCCTCAGGATAAAAGCAATTCGTGATAGTTCTAGTGTTGAATACATTTTTTTATTCTGCTATATGAATTTTTTCCTACCAGAGATTGAATCTGTGCAAATGCATT
The DNA here is from genome assembly GCA_022817045.1 of Psix sp. ZL-2020. NCBI lineage: Eukaryota > Metazoa > Arthropoda > Insecta > Hymenoptera > Scelionidae > Psix > Psix sp. ZL-2020. The sequence goes on along the minus strand of JABFQD010001466.1, from coordinate 9,893 downwards.
CATTTTTTCTTTCATCTACCGTCGAGCAATATAAAGCGACATGTATTCGTAACTGAGCTATCAAATATTCGTTACATCGAAACTACGCGTCGAATTTCCTCCTAAATATTTCATTCTGGTATCACGTTTGTTTCAGAAATCAATACGCAATGAGAAGTGACTGACATCCGTAATTCATCTCAAGTGGAAATTATGTCACTTGGCAATCGATATTTTCTGAGAGAAAAAAATCAAGTGATTCACAAGTAAAATACAATTACGAAGCATTACAGCATGGACTGTACTTCTTTTATCAAAAAGTAAATTAAGTAACGTAAAATTATCAGGCTAGAAGGCGATTGCATTCATCAATTTGTATGTGTGAAGTTTTTGGCATGTGGAATCGACAAGACAGAAGATTCCAGACAAAATGAATATGATATTTTTCTACGATGTTATATTTTCTGTAAAAAGTGTTTTTCGCGAGTTTCATAAAATCAACTCCACAAGAAGATTGTATCGTCTTCTGAGATGGGTATGTTACTTCCAGACGAAACTTACGAGGAACATCGATCACACTCTCAACCAAATTTCAGCAACAACGATTTTTTTGATATTGATGACATTCGAATAAAGAAAACATTGATCGCTCTTCGTAAATGTGATAATTTTTTAAAACGACATGGAATAAGGCCCGAGTTTTTTTGCAAACACCGAGAAAAATTGGCTCTTCAAACTTGGCTGCTTCAAAAATCATCACATAAAGGAATTATAGGTAAGTTATACAAATATTTTTCAAAGATTAAATGAATATTAATACTAATGTTATTCTGAAATTCTTCACTTTTCAATTGAAAAGGTCTAAAAATTTATTGAGTAAAATATTAATGCAAGCTTAAACTACTCATCCCTCGAGCAAATGATTATTACGAACATAAAGTTAGGATCACTGATTTTTAAGGATGTGAAGTTGCAGCAATCAGTTTAAAGATATAACTTCAGTAATGTGAAACATATTTCTTAAATGAAATAACGAATAAAATCCTAAATTTTATCACACGTATTCGATAATGTAATCTCGAATATATTTAGATTTTATAACTTTGTATTAAACTGACAAATATTATATTCATTGTATTATAGAAAATGTATTCAAATTTTTCTTAGCAAAAATTCAAATTAAAATGTCATCTTATCATCACTTTTTACTGACTAATTTCATGTTGCGATAAAAATTTAATCAGAATTTATTATTTCAAATAATGTTACGAAAAAAGTGTTGGGTTCATTAAAAAAATTGAAATTGAAAGAAATAAATTTGGATTCACGAGAAGTAGAGAGATAAAAACACGAAATGAATAGTCGGCGTATTTCCACCCCCGCGATCGATGGCCATTACCGATATCGACATCCGGTATTCGAGCGTTATGGGTATACTGATATAGTGTGGAAGTGGCAAGTGCACGAACATAACTAGTATCGTGATCGGCACGTTATTAAGATCCAATTTATGAACTGGAAGTGGAATATTCTATACCTACAATTCACAGCAAGGAAGAACATTTGAATTGTCAAATGGAAATCCAATACAAACAATCTGTCTAGAGCTATCGCTGAATAATCCATCTATGAATGTAGCAAAATATGTACCTATGGACTCTCGAGACAAATCGATTTTATGTAGCTAGTTTTAATATTACTACTGTATCTCATTGTCATATTTGTTACACCCGTTTTATTATTGACTATAGTATTCTGCATATCAAAATAAATTTCATTGACCACCTAGTTAAAATGATGAGATCACAAAATGATGAAATAATCTACAGACTGCTTTCTAATAAGATATTAATTCACAACCTATATCAATTAGAGCTTTATTTTAGCCAAATTAACATAGTATTATAAATCAATTCATTTAACTCAGTTAATTGTGTCATATAATTTTTTAATCGAGTAATATTATAATCATAGTATGATTGGTTATTAAAACGTTTTTAATAATTTTCAAGAACGCACAATTTCCCATAAATATTAACATTTAGAAGAGCTTTTACGTTTTGCACAATAAATTAAATAAATTTATTGTGAACTGATTAAATAGATCCGGCTTATTGTTAGACTAAGTTTTTAAAAAGCAAAAGTAAATTCAGATAAATAAATTCATTTAATATGATCAATTTTTGAGAAATTAACTTAAAAATCATATAATTCGATTTCGTTTGCATAAATTCAATGATATATTTAGATAAATAAATTGAAAAAGAGTATTAATAGATTCTAATAAAGGATAAATTAATACCACAAAGAGAAATAGTAATTGCATTTCGCACAAATATCACTGCTGCTAGTATAATTATGGGTATGTATTACATATTATATATTATGTTCTTAAACAGTTGAGTTTGATACTATAATATGTGTTTATAATTGTAAATGAAAAGATCATATTTATAAAATGCTTTTCTATAAGTATTCCGGCTACTTTTTGTAAATTAAATTAAAACAAATTAAAACTAAATAAACGTGCAATAATCATGTAACATATGATAGGTCAGTTGGCAAGAAATTGAAATTTTATATGAGTTTACAAAAATTGTGAAGTTATAAAATTATAGAGAACGAAAACTATTAAAGTATTGAAGAAATTGAAAAAGGCTTTGATTTAGTTATAATAGAAGATGTTTTATCTTTTTTATTAATAAATAGCGGAAACAGATTCATCATTTCGAAACATATTGTTCATGTGCATAATATATACGTATAAACATGTATGTATGTTATGAAGTTACCTATTTAGTTTTGTTTTAACAATATTAATTAAACGTAAATAAAAACTTAAAATTTTAATTAATTTATGATAATATAAGACACCCATTATATTATAACAATTTTTTATTTAATTAGAAATGCATTTAATTCATTTTTTATCATACTTTTATTATATAGTTAATAATTACCTTATCACACAGAAGTTGTCGTTAGTGGATTATACGATATTTCGCCAGGATGAGCTGTTTGTAGACGACGTCGAGGTTAAAATCTAGGTGTCGTCATTAATGAAGAGAAGCGACTGTTATCCGATTTATAGTTAGATTTATAGTCGAATTACGTGGTTAAGTGCTGACATGTCACGTGTATATATAAACGTGTGCGTGAAGATGCGGTGATCTGAACGGAAGTGGGAAATTTTATTAAAATTTATTAGTCTCGGAAAATCGACCAGGCGAATCGTAATGAGCGTAGCATCACTAATGGAATGGGTTGGGAAAAGCATGACGGAAATAACTGCCAAGCGTTCGTAAAGTGACCAAAACGACGACATCAGGTGTCGGTATAATAAATCACTACACTGGCTGTTTCTTCGGCTTCCTTCATGTTCATAACGTGTTGTACAATCATTGTGCTTTGTCAATATCTGCAAGGTCCGTAAAAAATGACATAAATATCGTCAATTTTAAACCGAAAGAGTTATTGAGAAACGGAACAATTTTTCAAAGCTACTTTCAAAATTTGATAACAAATCTTTATGCTTCACATTGTATAATCTGCCAATTCTGATTGTTATAAACTTTCTAATCCAAACACTACTTGATTACGTACCATGTAAGTACTGAAGTAAATTAACTTCCAAATGTTCTTGTTGAAATTTCAAATTAGCCTTTATTTTAGGATTCGATAATTCATTTAAAGGTTTCAAAATATTTAACGTACCATTATTTCACTCTTATTTTTATCGAGAAAAGAAGGTGTAACAAAAGTTGAAGAGTTAACGCTTACAAATAGAACCAAAAGGGTCGATACATTAAATGACACTTTTTTCTCGTCTTACCCGTTTTTCTCTCGTGCAAAAGCACTCTGGTAGGTGATTTGCTTTGGAGAGGAAACTCATTAGATGTGTGCGCTGAAATGAAGACAATATCGACATGTCTCATTATTGCCTGAGTTACAAGCTTTGTCCCTGTGTTGATATACCTTGTGTTACAAAGTCACGATTATGCTTCAAGCTGTTACAAGAACACGCGCTACTCAAGTCAATATCGACAAATGCAAAATCATTCAACATTTAAACATAAATTTAGCTTTATTTATTTAACTGCAGGTTTTTATATTCAAAACCTAAAATTACTTGATGCAAGTAAATTAATACTTGACCGAAAAAATGAACTCTAGAAACTCATAGTAATACTTGTGAAGTAATAACTTTGATTGTTGTCGGATAGAATAAAATCATAGATATAAATTTAAATAAAACAGTAAGATATTGTAAAATATATTTTTATTTAAATCTATATTTACATAAAAATCGCCTATCATCATAAATAAAAATGGGAATAAAATAAGATTAAATTAAAACGGAACTATATATAGACATTTATGCAAATATTTAACACAAAAATGTAATTATTCGGTAATATTATAATAAAAGTAATTTAGAAAATTTATATATTCATATCAGTTATCATGATTGTTCTAAATCAGAATTATTTTTCTCTGTACTTTATAGTTAATATTTTAGTCCATTTTATTTAATTGGCATCCATTTAACTTTACTTAATTAATTCATTGAACTTAATTATGAATTTCTTCGCGCTTAATATGCTATTAAGGAAAACAGAGACACGTTTTCCGGTCAATCAATCTTCGGTATATCATGAGTTTCAATCAGTGTGCTTATATAGCGTGAGATACTCCGAAATTTCAGTTAAGAAGCAGACCAGTGCTATAATTAAATAATTAAATTTCATTTAAACTAAACATCACACTATTCAAACATTGCTCGCCAACCTTACTTGGATTTTATTTAATTTATCAAATTTTGTTTTTTAAACCTTATAAGTGGAAAAATCTGCAATTCTACCGACTTCCATAATTTCATATACAGTGTTTGCATGACAACTTACATTACACTTTATGATTTACAGAACTCGAGTGAAATAAGAAATAAATTCAATAAAATTGTGACTATTCAAAATTATTTGATTGTTATTTAAAAAAATAAATATTAATCTTATACATTCATCGAATTATTTCTGATTATTCCCTAATTGTTTATTAACATTCTTAATAATGTCAAAATTAAAGATATAAGTTGAAAAACTCGATTCAAATAATTTTAATAACTTGCGACCGAATAACGAATGTAATAGAACTGTGCTTAAACAATGGAGTTGTAAAATCGTAAAATTTTCTGTAGAAAATGTATGTACGAATTTGTTATAGAAAACTTAAAACGTTATTAGAATACCATTTGCTAAAAAGGTCGGTTTATAGCAAGAATAAAGAACAAAGAACAAAACAAGATGTGAACAAATCGATAAATTTCTTTTGACTTAGTGGTTCTAAAAACGATTCTTTTTGAACGTGAGTACACTCTAGAAAAAATATTTCCTTTAAATATTTATTCTTGTTTTTGAGCGTGCTTTTGATCGGAAAAAATAAAACAGTGAGTTCAACAAGTTTCGATAAACCATAAATCGAATTCTGAACATTTTCACAAATGTTCAGAATTAACGTACAATGAATAAATTATTATAAAGTTAGGTGCTAGAACATTTGAGCGCGTCGAGTAAAAAAATACATTTTATCGATTTCTTGACCTGGTATAAAATTAAGCGCCTTCAAGTATAGCATTTGAAAATTCGACTAAAAACAAATTTTAACACATAAATAAATATTTTGGTCATAAAATAAGTGACTGGATTTATAAAATGTTTGATACACTAACGCAAAAACCTAAACAAAAGACATAAGAAAATAAAGTCTGCAAACCAACTAAAGTAATTCAAATAAAAAATATTTTCTTTAAATGTATGAAATCGCTCTATAGATAACTGATTGATGCGTTTTTACAATAATTCCAATAAATGTATATACTTTTATCTGTTAAAAAAAAGTGTTTCTGGTAAAAAGTAATTTAATGACTTTTGAAATAAGAATTTTATCAATAATGAAAAAAATTCATAGGGGCCCCGCTGCAAATCATTAAAGCAAAATTAAACTAATAGACCGCGTGAAAAATCGATAAAATTCTTCGGGGTAGAACTGGCAAGAAAGCCATAGCTTTGCCATGGCTTTCCTTGCCAGAATATGAGATGTTCTCGCTGCGAATTCACAAGGCATTCATAGAGCATGCCTGTGATGGGATGCAACGTAAAATTCTATTTTGGTTCTCACATGATTTTTATGAATCATTTCTGACATGGCGTGTAACATAAAACGATACGGAGACCTACCAGGGTATTAAAGTGGCATAGTTACTCCAGTAATATTGATATTTGATAGGCCTACTATTTAAGATCCTATTAAGATTTTCATGGGTCATTCCCGAAATAGGATGCCTCAAGTTTTAATATTAAAATGGTTAGCTATACCCAGGATAGAGTAGTATAGATATATACAAGATTTACGGGACCTTCTTAGGATTTTCAAAGGGTATGCTACTGTTATTAGATAGATATAATTATTATAGGGCCTGATCAAATTTTCATGGGAAATGTCTGAGATTGAATACCACGCGAAATTTTACTTCAACATTTTCGTCGTTTTTATAGGCCATGTATCTAATGAGATACCATGGAAAATTCGACCCAGACATTCGTATGATTTTCATCGAGCATACTCGTGATGAGTCCTGCAAAAAATTCTTTAGTGTGTAAGTTATAACAGCGTAGTTAGTATACCATGCCAACAAATGTAATGATAAACTTTATTGAGATATAGCATGCCATATAGTATAGGAGATATTATATTGAGCCTTGGTGGGGTTGCCTCTTAAGCCCCTTCTTATCATTAAAGCGTTACTCTTATGCGTACTAAAGGGACTCGTAAATGTTACCCTCTGAGGGCCCAGATTTCGCTCCATTATGATCGGTCGAATTCTCATAAAAATTTTATTAAAATTCTTAATACGGATTTGTAGGATAAAGGTTTTCCACATAATTTTTTTTTTCATTTTATGATTTTCTAGACAGTGATCAGATAGAAAGAATCAGAAATAATTTGATGAATGTATAAAGTAAAAAATTTATTTTTAAAATTACAATAAAATAATTTCAAGTAATTTCAATTTTAATGAATTTATTTTTTACTTAAATATATGGTCACTCAAATATTGTATATGAAATTATCTAAGTCGATAGAATTGAAGATTTCTTGATTTAAAGAATGATTCTTGAATATTTCGATATGTAATAACTATATTTTGCAGCAAATACAGCTTTTTTCAATAATTTGGCACAGCATAATCCGACAAAAGAGATTTCAAGTGCTTATCTACAAAAAATTCTTTTTAAACTGTAAGATTAAACAAAATTTATGAATTTGCTCACGCAGATATATATTTCAAGTTTCACTTTCCTTTCTGTGGACTCTTTGTCGAGACTCCCAAATTTTTTCAGATCTTGATTTTTGTCTCGGTATATTATATTGATATGAATTAAATATTTTGAACAATTTATTATGATAAATCGTTTTTCCTTTTTGATATTAATTTGTCGATATAGATTTAACTCTTTTACTTTAATAAAAATGATATGTATGTACATTTCAGTCATATAACGTCTATAATTTGCTACCTTTTTCTGTGCAGGAAGACATATTTGTATTTTTATATGCAAAAGTTATCCAATGGATAAAGATACACGACACAGTGTAAAAATTTTATTAGTCTTCTATTTTATTAATATAAATCCGAACATTTTATTTTACTTACGAGCGTCTGAACAAGTATAATGAATGATACAAAAAATGTAATTGTTAAGAATCAGTTTAGAGACATTACTATCATTATTGCATTATTATAATTAATATGCTTCACTTATGTGAAATTATGTGTTTAAAAATCATGAAAAGATCAAGAAACATCATAGGGTATTTCTTAGTCTTTAAACCACATTTTTCATATTGTATTTCCATCACCAAGTTTAATTAAATTTTCCTAGCTACGATGACATTTTTTTATTTGTAACCTTTGCAAAACTATACACACGCACTCATATATTTTCTTATTTACGAATAAATTGATTAATGCAAATGATCCATAAAATTCCAGTCTTTTCATATAAAGATATTTTACATAGAGATGAATCTTACATAAAAGAATTTTTACTCTCCATCATTCAAAAATGTTAATTTTTAATTTTAAAGGATTTTACTATTTACATCCATTTACATTCAATTTAGCATCTTTTAAGTAAAACAGATCAAACTTCATCAAAAAGCTTCAAATCGTGAGAAATTTAAAAAGTATAGCACAGAGCTAATTCATACAAATATATATTGTGAATATTTTAAGTACTAGATATTTATGCCTAATCAAAATAATTTGTAATTATTACTATTAATTGGTATAGTTTAAATTCACATTAAATGGAACTTATAATTATAACTATTCAAGTTCCTGCGTAAAAATGGATCTTTCACTTCCATGAAGAAAATACAAATTTAAAAGCAGAAAGTTAAAATAAAAACGGCTATAACGGAATACATTCTCAGTAGATATATGACTCATGAGTCTATATATTAATTTTTCATATAAGTTTACAAAACCAAAAAATTTTATTATTTCACGCTTCTCTTTATTATCATCAAAATATATAGATATTTAAATTCTTTCAGTTATGAAAGTAAACAAAATCAGCACTTTTTAGTAAACTACTACGATTCAGACTTTTGGATCCTGTTGATTTGTCTGACCCTGTCAGTGCCATAAACAATGTAATAATGTGTACTATTACTGTTCTCGAAATAAACTTGTAATGTTAAAGTAATTAAAATGTTTGATAAAATGAAGTTCGAAAAGTAGCTAAATTAATATGAATAAATTATGACGTGAAAATCCATTTATTCAAGATTCGTCATAATTTTTGTAAAGGTGCTTGAGAAAAGAAGAGAATTCAAGAATTCTTTTCGTTGGCTTTAAATTTCGGTCAATGTCTTTTGAACGGAAACTCGAATTCACTATATTGATTTCAAGTTCTTGATAACCCTTGAAATCCAAAACTATAATTCAAAATAATTTGATTTCACTAAACAGATAAACTTTAATTTATATGATCAATCAGTTTATTTAATTAATCAGTAATTTTAAATTAACCAAAAAAATCAAACCACAATTAATTTCACTAGCACAAACACAAATTATTTACAAATGAAAAATAGAAAATTTACTTGATATAATAATAAAACAGATATAAGTTCTAGAATAAACAATATAATTGCAAAACCGGCACACTCAAAAAAACACAACTTTGAAATATCAAATAGAACAAACTGGATCACCAACTGACAATCATAACAACTGCAGTACTCTCAATTACTAAACAGCTCAACATCACAAATCCTTCGTTGTTCAGTTTAATTAACAGTACTGTAACTAAATTATGACAATGCCGAACACGGCAATTTCTACCAAAAAAGTGAGGACCTTCGTGTCCAACACTCGAAACGCAATTCAAATTACCTTGACAACGTGACTCGTCAATCAATTTTCCATTTTTTTCCAGAAATCCATTTTTTAACAGTAAATTTGACTTCTGATACATGTCACCAAACGTACATAATTCTAAGTCACAAATTGAAAATAAATCGGACAATTACAAACTTAAATGCACGATAACAATTTTGAATCAAAATTATAATAAACAAGCATGGTTATATGATCATAATTGGTTATAATAAAAAATATTGCTGCTGTGTCTTTGTTGCAATTGGTCTGTATTTTTATATCGTTTACGATCCTCGACAGCTGTTTAGTTGTCGATCTCCTGTCTCTGAATCCAAATTGATAGTCTTTAAGATGCAGGTTCAGAGCTCAGGATTTTTTGATTCTATTTAGGATAAGAATTTCTAGAATTTTGCTTAGAGTTGACAGGAGGCTTATTGATCTATAACTGGTTGAAGTAGTGGGATTT
>JABFQD010001465.1:0-18249 GCA_022817045.1 Psix sp. ZL-2020 | reverse complement strand
AGAGAGAGAGAGGAAAAATAATAAAAAAAAAACTTAAAAAATATTTTAAGATGTACATGGCGAATAAAATCACATTCTCGAAATGTTAACGAGTTGAAACATTAGATGTATGAGTTAAAATCAACTTACATTTTCAAAACGAACATTGTTGAATCACTTTTATATAATAATGTGATAATGATGAAGACATTATTAATCATAAACGTACAACACTTGTTGCAGACTGGTTTATACCAAATACGCTATGTGAAAAAGTTTTGCTTGCTTATGGTGGTTTGTCTTGATTATGACGATTCCACGGCTGCGTGTATTTTTAAAATCACAAATAAAATGTAATACACATTAACGTATTTTTAATCAACGTATTCAATGTTGACTGATAAAATGTTAATTCTATAGTTGTTTCGGCCACGCAAGTTTAAAATTTTTTTTTCCTCCTTAAATATGTTCTTTACATTGTTTTTAACATTATATTACTCTTAATAGTGAATTTTCTCAGCACAAACTCAAATTGAATATAATGTTTAAACATGGTCCTTTGAGCCGGATTAATCCACTATTGACCGCAAAGATTCTACTAATATAAAGTGTGATTTTGCAGAAAAAAATAAACAATAATTATTTTTAGTGTTCACGCGAGAAACAGATTTAAGAGCACACGAAACACGTAATTTGTGTATTACACCTAAAAACTAGCTGTGACAAATCGTACAAATACTTGGTATTTGTGGCAAAGTTTATCCTTTACTAATACTCATGCACAACATATCGATCTAGGCGTGTTGTGTACTTTGTGGTTGCACTAAAACTTTTCACTGATATAATTCTAAGTGCACAACACTTAATGTTCACGAAATTAAAGTACCCAAGATAAAAGCCTATTAATTTTTCTACGTTACAAAGTTAAACTAGTTTTTCTTAATAATAAAGATCAAAGTAATACGAGCAAGATTTGGTTTGGACACAAGTCCAAACCAGATACAATTTGACACACAAATTGTATGCATAGAATGTTATGGTCATCGTCAATCTTACTTACTAGACTTCTTAGTAATACAAACGAGATTTGACAATTTTTTATAATGCACTAAATCGGTTTAACTGTTTTTACGTGATCGGAGAATTGATTTTCAACATTTTCTGGGGCTGGAAAACTGATTCGTAGTCTATTTTGTGTGAACAAAGTCGCATTTCAGTCACTTTAGTGTATATATCTCTACTCGTAAGCGACTTTTCTGTGACTTTCAATAACGATTAAATCGGTTCTGAGTGTTGTCAGTATTATTGACGAGAAAAAATGGCAACGAAACGTACTTTTGAAGAAGCGATTTTGGGACTTTGCAAACGTCTCAACAAGATTTGCAACATCTACGTTAAGATGCAAGACGTTGCTATTTTTCGTGAGCAATATGCTTCGATCCAGAGATTTGACTGGTGCATGAGAATGGCACAAGTCTAGTTTTTGAGATCTGCTCTAATTGTACGTCTGAGCAGCAGTTGAATAATGATTTTTTCAGCTAGGAAAACTACAAAGAGTGTAAAAAACCATTTTGAGAAGCGCAATTGAAGCTCAGATTTTTTCTCTCAAAAGATAGCAGCATTATGTTAGCATCGAGTTGCATCTATGGCGAGTCTTGCGCGGATGCTTCAGCAGGCCGTTTTAGCCGCATTAAGCTTCCTACATATGATGGTAATCAAACGCAACCGTTAAGATTCAGACATTCATTCGAATTTATGGGGATTTCGATATATTTATCGAAAACAGATAAACCGAATTATCTGAGAAAATGTTTATCGATAGTTTTGTCAGTATTTTGAGAAAATTGCCTACGACGGAAAGAAATGTTGATCGCGCGTGGAGTGAATTGAGAACAAGATACGCTGACATGAAGTTATCAAAACTATCTTATGCATAAACCCGTCACACGTCCGAATTCTATTCAATATGACAATGACACTCCCGACTTCTAGGGAGTGTCATGTTAGCTTGTCTTAGCTGAACGCGAGGTGGATGCGGTGGAGCGACCGCTGGGAGGATGTTGCCGACGCTCATCTCACGGTGTACTCGAGGGCATCACCGAGGAGAGTGGAAATTCTAAAAGAGAGGGGCGAGTGTCATTGAATAGAGGCCTGTGCACTGGAACAGTTTCTGAACTAGAAAATGATGTAGCCAGGCTTGCACCCATTTAAATAATGATGGTACATTGAATTTGTTGCGAAAAAGACCAAGTTTTGAGCGCCCATCTAGCGCAGTGCTTGTCACCTAGGTAGGATCTTAGGCAGCGAATACGAAATAAAATATCGACGAAATTTCTAACAGCCACTGTAAGGTTATTTTCGAATTCAGGGCGAGAAGTTATGGTTCGCGTCTTTATAGATGAGGAATGAGAATCGTGTTCAGTTTAAGATCGTATCGTTAAAGAGTTGAAAGCTCCATGAAAATTGTTAAATATTCCTATCAAAGAAGTAAAAAAACGTCGTCATGGCACCTACCATATGTTTGCCTGACATTAGATATCAAGTAAGAATCCCGTTTAAAACCGATGAACTAGACAGCGATTTCTACTGTGCTGCTCTCTCTCAATACCGCAAATTAAAGTCGAGGTTAAATCGCAAATCTGTGTGAGCTGAACAGTATCATGCTTTTATGCGTGAGTATGTTGAACTACTGCACGTGACTCCTACAATAACAGACCTTCAGCCCGTTATTACCTCCCTCGGCATTCAACAATTTGCGAATCTGGTACACTGAACAAACTTTACGTAATATTTAATGCATCAGCACGCAGTCAAAACGGGCATTCACTCAATAATTTCATGCTAGAAAGACCCAAACTTCAATATAAATTATTTGATATAATTTTACATTGCCGAATTCACAAGTATATTTAATGCGCAGACATAGGAAAATGTTTTGTCAGATTATAATTGAAAAAATTATCAGAATTTTTTTAGTGATAAGATCAAATCTTTACGTTATAGTTAGTAGCTAAATTAAAACAAGTTAAAATATCCTAATCCTTGTATCGACAATTCAGGTCCGTTCAAGATGGGCGTTTGGCTTACAAATGCTTAAGTTCCCTTTAATACGTCTTATCCAATCATTCTTAGTTCACATCATTTAACGAGTTTGATCGTACAGTCAATTAATCTTCTAACTCTACATGACGGACAACAATTCAAACTGCAAGTTTAAAGAAAAATTTTGGTTAATTTCGAGCACGTCAACTAGTAAAATCTTGCCTATATAAAAATAATATGTATGACATGTGTGGAACATCTAGCTGTTGCCAATATTCAAATAATGGATGATCTACACTTGATTCGTGTAACTTCTCCAAACCGTTTACAAGAACAGGTTGCTCATATGTTGGACCTTTTTTTTCGTTCTTCTCCCAGCAGAAGCAGAAAAAGTCAAAAAGGTTACGTAACTCTGTTCATTTGTCTGATCACACGAGCAATAAGCTAGTTTTTAATTTTACTTCTAAATGTTTTTTAACAGTTTGCGTCAAGGTACACCTTCTTATTTGTGATAATGAGTGACAAAGGAACAAATTTTTAAGGTGCAGCACGAGCACTGAATGAAACACATGTTTTCTTACGTAATGAAAAAGCATTGTCCACTTGGATTGCCAGTGAAGGAGTTGACTAGTGATTCATTCCCCTCAGTTCCTCACATTTCAGAGGTATTTGTAGAGCTGGTGTAAAAACTATTAAGCCCCATCTCAAGCGATGGTCTTAACTCAAGCCTCAATTAGTGACAATACAAATAATTGTTCGTTTCTATTGTCTGGGCATTTCCCGGACTGCGACCTAGTCCTGACCGTTCCTGAATCAGATTTGAGTTAAGGAAGGTACAAAATCCTTCTAATATTACACATCTCTCAAGGATGTTAATGGAATCACGAATAACGTAAATCATTACAACTTTTTTATTTGCAAATGTTCTTTAGAATAACTAGTGTTATTGAAATTAACTTTATGAACTTCGTCTCAAGAGTTTATGATTATTGTTTTGTCAACTTTTTTGCCCCATTAGAAAAAAATGATATTTGAAACAATGAAATTTGATAATTGATTTGAAATCCAATGCTTTTCAAATTTTTTCCATAATACATAGGATATTGTTTTAATTTAAAAAACTACTTTTTGTGTAGTTTAATATTAAATGATGTTTTTCTAGCAATCAAAGAAAAATAAGATATACATATCATGGTCTCATTGACTAATTAGGAATTATATTATTCATCGAATGAATCAGTAAAAATTTTGAAGTAGAATTGTTGAATTTTCTTTCTTGTTCAAGCCCTGGTAAATTACAGCACGTCCTAGAGAACTATTTGCGCACAAAATAAAAGGTTCACTTTAATTGAAAGTTTTAACCCTTGAAAATATCCCCAAGCAGTTTAAAATCAAAATTCGATCACCTAGGCGGTTTTCTAGTTTCTAAAGTGCGTATAGTCCTCGTATAACTAGATTACAAACGCTTACAGTTTTGTGTGTTGCACTATCAAATATCAATAACTAACTATCAAAAAATATTGAAAACATTTTCTGTATTATTTTTGACCCTCAAAAATATCTCCTAGCAGTTTAAAATCAAAATTTAAACCGCAAGGGGGTTTTTTGATGAGAGAGTGCACAGCCTTCGTAATACTAGATTACAAACTTTTACGTTCTCATGTGCTGCAAAGAAAGATTATTATCCAAAAAAAATATCAAACATTTTCCCGACTACTTTTGACCTTCAAAAACATCCCCCAGCAGTTAAAATAAAAATTCAAAGTCTAAAGGGGATACTAGTGATGGTGCTCAAAACGGTCGTATCGCTAGATTACCGAGGTTTATAATTTCGTATGCTGCGAAGTAACTTATGATGAATGATTTTGGACAAAATTTTATTCATGGTTTTAATAGAAAAAAAAAGAATAACACATATCATCGCTTGTTACTATTTTATCTTTAAATAGTTTTTTGATTTTCACTATTCCACGTAAGACATTGTTCTGTATAATAAGATTTTTTTATATTTTTTTTTAATATAATAAATTGTAAATAATGGAAATCTAATTATAATCATAGAAGCTCATAGCTACTGTGGATAGAAAAGTGACAAATGTACCGAAACTAGTCAATTTTTTCCTTCTATAAAGTTTTGAATATATTTCCTTAACTTTTTCCGAAATTTGAAAAATATTTCTTGTATCCATCATATCTAAAGTTTGCTTTACGTTCAGTATTTCTTTATTTCTATGATTTTTGTCAGGAATACTTTGTATTTGAGATAAAAGTCTTTCTTTTAATTCCCTTTTTATTCAATCACCGCAATTTGATTACAGCGCCGCTCACGTCAGTAAAGCATCGTTGCTATGAGCGTAAGTACCTACGATAGTTCTAATAGATCTGTATATCCTGTCTGTTAAGAGAGAAAAACTTTCTGTATGTTTGTCGCGAGCCATGGCAGGTATGTTCGCTACAACTCAACAAAGTAGAAGCGCAACAAGGCAGCTCTGAGTCCCTGTAGCATAACCAGGAAGCCAAGCCCACGTAAACACAGATGATGAGCGGTTAATTGAATACGAGGCTGCACGGCCAACCAACAGACAATGTGGCCTTAAATAGCGAGACAGAGCCGCATGATTCGACGCCGTCTCCAGGTTTTTATTCTGTATCGAATGTTTTCTCTACTTTGTTCTCTTTTACTCGTGTTATCTTTCTTACTCTAGTTATAATATGATAATGAATTAAAGTCGCCTTAAATATTAGTTTAAATCATAAAATATGTTGGCCCGAGCGTGATGAGGAATGCTACTCGAGCTGACAAGTGGGTAGTTCCGTATTGTAATAATAAATGTTGTTACTCCAGCAATTCAGATTAAATAGTCTGCTCCTTTGATTATGTTTGAGCAACATAACTTAGCTGCTAGATTCGACTGTAAAACCAAGCGAAAACATAATTTTTGTAGTCAACATCAGTTCGTATGCGCCTCGTCCGGCTATTGCTTTCTTCGGGTGATGCTACCGCATTACACATTTTTTCTATGATTCTTCACCTGAAACTCTAGAAGTTTGAAAAATGAAATTGAAAATTGATTGAAGAAATCTTCATGCTTTAGAAGCATCAGGGTACTAAAGGAAAAAATATAAAACTATGTCTTAAAAACAGTAAACGTAAAAAAAATTCAAAAATATGTATTTGTAGCGTCCGCGTATTTAAAATAATACAACTTATTGTGTTTTATTACGCGACATGTTCGGAACAAAGGGAGTGGTATTTTGCTCCAAAAAACTTTATTCCGAGTTGAAAATCCAAACAACGGCTGACAACCAAATGTTTGTCCGTCGAGAATTGACAGTAAATGCGTCAAACGATGCTTGAACTTTTTATTTTTTTTATGGTACGCTAATTTTTTGTCCAAGCACTGGACAGTTTATTTTTTATGATAGATGAAAGGTTTTCGTCCAAGCGGGCCTGTAGATCAGATGTGCCACATAACACGACATCTTTAGCACGAGTTTCCATTTTTGTAGCAGCTATTGAAAATTTCGGCGATGCGCGCATGAACACCGCCGAAAAACAAATGTTGCAAGTCAAAATGTAACTTTTCTTTTTTTACAACGTACGGACGCTTTGTTCGTACAACTATCAAAAAGAAAGAGCCAAAAACAACACACAGTCTTGTCCGGAACTCTCTCAGCTGTCCTATCGCTAGGTTATCATCCGTGCGAATATTTGTGAATAAAGAGTTATTGTTGATAAGTGTTACCGTTTAATTTAATCACCCTGTTGCTAAATATTGAATTTCCCAATCGTGTGATTTTTATTACATTCACTTTTAAACTTTTCAAATATTCGTCATAATTAATTTTTACTTGATTAGGTTTAGTCAGAAATTTATATACTTATGAAAACCTATCAACTATAGAAATTCACTTTCTTTATCTTGAACAGCATCTAAACCAATAAAAAATCATGGTGCTTGTGTAGAAAATACATCAGACATTAAACACTAATGTTCAAAATAAAGTTTGAAAAAAACAGAAAGTAATGTAATTTTATTTGATAACAGAACCAAAGGTAGTTTAAATAAGCATTTAAGTATCTATACAATTGTTTGTTTGGGACCTTATTGCTTCAAAATATTGAAGCTACAAAACACTATTGTATAGATATGGAGTCTCAGTCTAATCAGTTCGGCGTCCCGAATCTGATAGAAATTTTGTATGAAAATTAAATTTGAATTGAATATATTTAAAATTATAAAATAGACTCTCAGAACATTCGCGACGAAACATCCTCCCCCCGTTGAGAGAGGATCGATCAACATTACATATTATTGGTATAAAAATAAAATTATATATAATAGAATATTATACATTTGCGAGTCGTGGCTCGACTTTCTTTTACACACCCCGGTATTCACCTTTTTATGACGAAGGGAAACCACGAAAACCTTCGTCGGGATGGTCGGTATCGGAGTTGTAGCTTGTACTCTCTGAACAAGGAAGTATTGTATCATTCATTACATTGATTTGGTTGTTTGAATTTATACACAGGTTTGATTTTTCACATGCAGCTTTTTTGTTGCATAAATTAGGAAGTGGACATAATAATTTGACGGAGCGCGTTATTTCTCCAGTAACTGTTTTGATCCGAGCAACTCGAACAATGCCATCCTTTCCTGGTAAAACCTCGATAATGCGTCCCAGCTTCCATTGTATACATGGGGTCAATTTGTCTTTTATCAAGACAACTGTATTTTTCTTCATATTATCTTGGTTAGAAGTCCATTTCGTCCGCAGCTGCAGTTCGTTCAGATATTCCAAACTCCATCTTTTCCACAAGTCCTGTTGTACCTTGGTAATATGCTGCCAAGTAGAAAGATGGTTAGAAGGAAGCATTGTAACGTCACGTTTTGGCATGCCTATTAATGGTTCACCGATAAAATAATGTGCTGGAGTTAAAACTAACTGATGATTGGGATCAGATGATAGCGATATTAAACGTCTCAAATTTCATATTCCTTCCACTTATGTAGTAAAAGTGGAAAATTCTTCGTATGTAAACAAGAGCTCGCCAATAACTCTTTTAAAATGGTGTTTAAATCATTTTACCGTAGATTCCTTGATTCCTACAGGAGCTCCTCCTTCTAGATATTCAAAATCTGCGCTGTCCAGTATTCTCACTAAGTCTTCAAATTCGTTGTCGATGGAAATATCAAGCACATCGATTTCAACCATGTTGCTCTGATTTGCAAACTTTGATTCCACATTATCAATTAAATACAAACAACTAAATATGTATCCGATTTTCGCGACCTTTTATACTTTGCACCCCAAAATGTCAACATCTAGAAGATTCCATGTCGATCAACGGACAAATTTGAGTTATTGGACGTGTGTAACTACCAGACGCGGTTTTAATGTCAACAATTCTAAGTAAATTGTTAACACCAAAAAGAACTTTGATAACTTTTGCAAGAGACCATTTACATGGTGGGTTATTCGGATCTTTCAGAAGAACAATATCGCCAATTTGCACCGATCTCCGAATTTCACGCCGTTTTAGTCTTGATTATATCAAGACTAAATATGATAATATGTCTTTGACATATTCAAATATTCTGTGTACCATTTTTTCAACACTTGTTGAACAAAAAATTGAACCTTTTTCCATCGAGTTGATGTGTTTTCATTTTTATATAATAATGAAGGTTCTGGTGGACTTATTTATAATTTATTAATTAAAAAATGACCTGGTGTAATGACGCTCAAATCATCAGGGTCATCATTAAGATTACATAAAGCAAGAGAATTCAAACATGCTTCAGTTTGTGTTAACACGGTTAACATTCATTCCCAAGTTGGTGTAAATACGCCAAACGCTGGTTATAAATGTGTTTTTACCGATCTAACTGCTCGCTCCCAGGAACGACCCATATGTGGTGCAGCTGGTGGATTAAATTTCCATTTAATTTGTTGTGTTGCAAGATCATTTTGCAACTCATTATCTCGTGTTGCCTTATCGAATGCATAATTCTATATGAATAGCACGCGTTGCAAGGCATATAAAAATCGCAATATAAGCTTTATGAGCTTGAGCTCCCCGCTCTTCACGATCTCTAATGAAAAATGGACCAGTATAATCGACTCCAGAGTGATCAAATGGTTTTGAATTAACACATCTTGCGGGTGGTAACGAACCCATGAATTGAAATGCAAGTTTTTGGCGCTCGCGCTTGCATTTGATGCAGTTGTTTATTACTCTTTTAGTTATACTTCAACCGTTTGAAACCCAGTATTCTTGGCGCGCCGAATTCAAAGTTAGTTGGACGCCACTATGTAAACCACTTAAATGAAATTGATACATTAATTTTTCTACAAATTTACTTGATAAAATAATTATTGGATACTTTTGATTTTCATTTAACAAAGAATTTTGTAATCTTCCTCCGACACGAAAAATTTTATCAGAATCTAAAATAGGACTCAATGAAAAAATATGTGATTTGCATAATTTGAAATTGCTAATTTTATTTTCACGTTCTAGAATATTCAGTTCTCGATGAAAATAAGATCGTTGAAGTCGTTTAATAACGAAGATTTTGGCTTGTTTTGTTTCATCAGAGGTAAGAAATAATGCATTTGGACAAGAAAATTTTCGCAATGTAATGTTTATGAATCTAAACACATAACTGTCAATACGGATCAATTTCGAAAAAAATGAATATTTAGAAAATGGTTCTTTAATTATTTCATTACACGCTAAATTTATAATGATGATTTTTTGCTTGTTTCCGTTTCGGTTTAAAATTCATTATTAATTTCAAAATCAATTTCATTATTTAAAAATTGTGGCCCATTCCACCATAGTTGTGAATTAATTAATTCATTTACCGATATTCCACGGGTATTCAAATCCACGAGATTTAATTTCGATTTTATGTAACTCCAACGCGCAGTCGGTAAAGTAGATTGAACATGTGAAACTTTATTTGCAATAAATGTATTCCAATTTGATAAATGTTTTGCTAACCATGCAAGCGATATTTTTGAATCTGAAAAGCAGATAATTTTTTCCAATTTCAATTTTGGTGAATTTCAAATAATATTCAATTCAATTTGTTAATAATACTGCAGCACATAATTCCAATCTAGCTATACTAATTGTTCTTAAAGGTGCTACTCTTCTTTTCGCCATGAAATTGACTATTTTCATAACTTTATTGCAATTCAAAATTCGCAAATAAATAACTGCTGAATAACAAAAAGACGACGCGTCTAAAAATCCGATAAGTTCGACGGGCGCCGACATTCCAAATCGTAGCAACGCGGTATTTTAAAATCTTTCAATTTCACTAGTTACTCATATAATTTTTTTCACTCATTATTAAATTGTTCTGAAATGAATAAATCCCAATCAATTTTTTGCAACCAAGTTTGTTGCGTAAATTGTTTAAATTTTGTAGTGACCGGTAAAATCCAACCCATGGGAAAATTCGAGCGATTAGTGATAAAATTTTGCGCTTAGTTAATTTTTCCATATCTTAATTTTCATGCGCTATGATTAATAAATTTTGTTTTGGGTTCCTCAGAATGCCCAAAACTTTTGATGTACTTTACAGCCCATTTTCAAATGTTTTTAATTTATTTTTTAGTGCCAAATTTTCAGTTGAATTAGACAACCATTTGTCCAATTTTAATTCTGCTTTTGAACAAACTTGAATTAAATCTCGTTCTATTTTCAATAAGTTTTGAATCTCATGCGGGCCAGCAAATATTTCGTCAACAAAAACATTTGAATTTAAAATTTCAGCAATATGAAGCAATATCCTCGTAGTAAGATTTATCGAGTTAACGAATGACTCATATTGACAAAAAAGGTTACGGAGCAAAACCATAAGTCACCGTATATAATTAAAAAAATTTAGTGTCATCAAATCCAGCATCACGCCAAACAATATTTTTAAAAATTCTATCATCTTAATGGACTAAAATTTGCCTGAACATTTTTACTATATCGGTCGTAAATACGAATGTATACATTCTCCAATTTAACAAAATCGACACGATATCTATTTGTAATTTAGGCCCAAGGCACAAAGTTTCAGTAAGTGTGTCGCCGGTGCTTTTACGCGCTGCTGCAATTTTAATTTTCCATTTACTAATTTAAACATCGGGTGATGCGGAATGAATATCCTTTTCGGATCAAGAACTTTTTTTTGTGATATTTCGGTCATGTGACCGAGAGCCAATTATTCATTAATGAAATCAGAATACATCTTTCTCAAAGTATCGTTTTTTTCAAGACGTTTTTCAATTCACACAAGCGAGTGCTCAGCGATGTAGCGTGATTCGCCAAGGGCTATTTTCGAACTTTCTGTTTTAAACGGAAGTCGAATAAAAAATCGACCCGATTTAGAACGAGACGTAGCGTGTGTGAACAATTCTTTCACAATTCTGATCCTCAACAGACAATATCGATAATGCAGGGATCTCTTCCAAAACCCAAAAACGTTCCAACTAACTTTCGAGATCTGTGTACGTATGAGACGTCACAGTTAAGCAATTTGATGTACGCGGGAAATCGACGCTTCCCGAAATTACCCAACCGAAAATAGTCGATTGAGCCACCAAATTTTTGTCAGGCGAAAACAGATTTTCACCTTTCAAAATGAGAGACAAATAGCCGACGCCAATCAATACGTCGTCGTATTTTTGACTGCAAATGTGTTGGCTCAGTGGCCAATTGCAAATGCTTCCATTGTGGCAGACTTTCCAAATCTATCAAATTAGGTCTGTAATTTGAGACCTTTTTCAAAACGACCGCGGTCATTTCAATTTTTGACGACGCGTCTTGACAAGAAATAATATCAAAATTGACAAACGCTGACACCTTATTGTGCGCTACGCCGTCAATCCCAGAAATGGTCATATTGACCAGGGTTTTCTTGAGCCGTAACAACTGCGTTACATGCTCCGAAACAAACAAAATTTCAGAGCCTGAATCGATGGCATGAGCTGTCATTACTCGGCCATCAGGGCTCCGCAGATTTACCAAATCGGTGACAAGAAATCGTTTCTTGCTAATATCCGCGCCAATATGTGAGCACACATTAGACGAGCAATTATCGTCGGCGGTGTCACTTAATGATTCTTTAGAATTTTCTCCTTGTTTTGTTTTTGGTTTTGGATTCGCATTTTTGTTAGTTTGTTGAGATGTACTACTTTTTGAAGTAAAATGTAGCCAAGTATGGTGTTTTTTTTGACATGTTCTACAGTTAAACGAAGACGGACAATTTTTTACAAAATGTTTTGGACTAAAACAATTAATGCACAACTTCTTACTCGATACAATCTGAAATTTCTTTTGTGGATTTTTTGATTTGAAATTTGTGCAGTTTAACAATGAATGACCCATTTTATCACAAAACAGACAATTTTTATCATCAACATCATTTGCATTGTGACTAGTTTATGCACGAGGTTTTTGATGCATGATTTTATTTGGAACAGACTCCAACATCTGAATTCTTTCATTTACAAAATTTTGCAACATCGAGAAATCGGGATAAGTCAAAATCTTTGATGTCTCCGATTCCCATTTTACGCGCATATTTGGGTCGAGTTCATTGACTAATGTATGAACTACAAACGGATAATTCATTTCAATATCAAAATGTTTCAACGAATTAACACATACACAAATTGTATGTCGCATATAAATTAAATTATTTAAATTGTCAAAACCGACTTGACGAATTTCTGATAATTTGTTCATTACTTGTGAGGCTATGAGTCGCTCGCGATTGTATGCATCATTCAACGTTTTCCAAGCATTCGCATAATTAGCCACGGTAATACTATACAATTGAATAAGACACTCAGATGCCCCAGACAAACACGATCTTAAATATTGCAACTTCTGTACATTTTGGAAGTCTGTGCGAGAATGCACAACAGCTTCATACTGATCTTTAAATGATAGCCAGTTTACATAATTGCCATAAAAATGAGGCAATTGCAAAACTGGTAATTTATTCGCAATTATTACTGATTGTGACGGCGGTGGTGTCACCGGTGTTTCAAGAGATGATCGTTGAATATGATCATTCAAATATTGCTCATTTTCTTCAAATTGAGACAAATATACTTCGAAATAGTCTTTTGAGAAATAATTAATATTTGCTCTTTGAGTAGTGAGAACAGTTGTAATTAGATCAGCGTGTAATGATCTCATCATTTCATACTTTTCTTTAATTGCTTTCAATCTTTCATTCAAATACGGAATTGTAAAATTATTTATACCGCGTTTCTGTACATTAGTGTGTATAGGTTTAATTTCTTCATTCAAAAGTCCAACTGATGTTATTGTTTTCGAAAATTCTGCCATATTTATATTTATTATGATTAATTTTAACGGAAAATTTAAGTCAATCCACAAAAAATAATTTTAGTCAAAACTAGATTTTTCATTCTGCTTTTCGCTTTTCCGACCCGTAGTAGGCTTGCGAAGGATCAATTTGTTTATGTTTGTTTATGTTGCACTATGAAATTTTCAATATTTAGCTTTAACACAGAAATTTTTTCCTTTTATATCTAATTTTGATTTCATTATTTTATTTTATTTTAACCTATTTTAATTCTCCGAATTATCTCGAGAAAAATGCATTTATCGAGAAACACAGAGAAAAAAATATATCTGTCAAACTTCAAAACATTGGATACAGATTCATACGGCGAAATACAAAAATTCGTAAACTCGAGCAAAACAACGTGTTCGGTATCTGTCAAAATACCAAAACAAATAACTCAACTTAATTCGGATTTCATTTAATTTAATTGTTTAACTGAATCAAATTAAACAATAAATGAATGAATGAATGATAATTGTCAATTATATTGGTCGGACGCTGACCAGACAAAACATTTAAACATTAATAAAATTTTAATAATCCTAGAACGGATTGCTTTAGCAAATGATACTTGGTATTGCATGCAGTTGCGAGCGCCCAAGATTTTGAATGACTTTACGCTTAGACTCAGCGCGGAGACACCCAGTCACATCAACGTGTGTTTTGGAGTTTATTTTTAGATAAAAAAATAATTCTATATTGTACTGATTTTTGTTCATTTGTTGTTCAAAATAATTTCCTGCTGTTAATAAATATTTATTTTGAAAATTTCAAAGTAAAAAACTTGAATTACTTTTAACAGCAAACTAACGAATGAATATTTTTCAAGTTTACTAAAGCGAGCTTCTAAAAACTTTTGTTAACTACTGCGGTATGGGACCCGTCATGTTAATTTACTGAAGCATATTTATAACTATGTCATATCATTTACATCAGCATTATTTCTAAATTTGAAATTCAATAAAACTATTGACACATTAAAAATAATTTTAAATTCTGTATTATCATACAAAAAGAGCAAATCTTTAATTTATTGAATCGAATATAAAAATGTGATTTTTTTTTCGAAATTCTTAATTATTTATTATTATACATTTCTAATTGTATCTTTTTTTATTATCTACAATTACTAATTATGTAAAATTTCATGATAAATGGATATAATTTATATATCAACGAATAACTTTTTATGTTCTAAGAATGTTAAACGTTAGTGAATGTATTAAGTTATCGACCTCTATTATTGATATTTTGACGCACGTTTTATTGGGGTGTATAAGTTTGCTCTTTGGTTTTAAACAAGCATTGAATGAAAATGGAAATATACAAATAGTTCCATGTTGATTCAAGACATTAGAACCGTCGATTGATTTTCCGCACTCTTTCAACTAACGTGCTCACTTAACAATGATCATCAAACATTTAGTTGATTCATTTAATTCATATAAATTCATCTATAGAACAAATTATGATTGCGATATTGAGGAATATGTGAAAGAATTCCAAAACCGCATTCTTGAATTTTAAGAAGTTATGCTTGTGTCGGAGAAACGCTGCCAATGAAATAATTGTGTTTTGGTGAATTAATGCAACAAAAATATTTCCAAATACTAAAAATAGTAATGGTAAAGTCATTAGATGGAAAAGAACTATTTGTTATATAGCGCAATACGAAGTTTAATTATAATACAAAGTTTAGTCTATGACTCAAGATTATTATTTCTTTGAAAATCGAGAAACATGGAAAAAAATTTTACTTCCAACCATACCTGCACTTTGTCATCTACTTGAAAGAATGTAAAATCTAAAATACAACGTATTTTAGATTACAACGTATTTACATTACAGTTTTCCTTGATTAAATAAAAATAAAAATGTGTCGGCTTAATTCATAATATAAAACTATTATTTTAAAACAGTTTTGCAAAATGTTCGAATAATTTTCATCAAAACTATATATTTAACTAGATAGATGATTTAGTTTACCAAGAATTTGGTTCGCTTGCATAGATGTATGAAAATTAAAATATAATTTTTTCTAAAAGTTTTCATTTGATATTTAATTTCATTATTTATTCTTTTTCTAATACAAAATGTTCTATGTTCATGGAATCGGTTGTAAATATTTATTAATGTTGAACATAAACACAGTAATTTCTTTCGACAGAATTACAAATAATGCTCAGATAGTTTCTTAAGTGTAGAAAAGCCTCAACCGTACATAAGAAAGAATTACGACAGTATAATGATATAAATCTAAGTAATCAATTTTATCATTATTTACACGTAATATTAAAACACAATCAATTTCACGCACATGGTTTATTATCAACCTTATTCATACAATTCCGTTTTAACGTATTCATATTAAAGCATCATCGCGTTATATAGGAAATGCAGTGATGGCTTTATGTACATTTGACATTTTATACAAAACCAAATTTTGGTTATTGGAATAATGTTTGATTGATGCTATTTTACAATATATTACTTTTACGAATACTGTAGCCCAATTTTTATATTACAAGTACTGTATAATGTCCCTTTAAGTGTATTTTCCAATGATTTAATTTTTGACTGCCTTAGCGATGGATTCGTTAGTTTTTTAGAGACGAAATAAGAGTATTTTATATTTTCGACAAATGTCGACAATTAATGTATAAAAAATCTTGTTGGTAAAGTAACATAAGGAAATCGACTAACATGTCGTAAACACGACATTGATTATTCTTACAATTTATATATTGTCATATATTATAAAATTTTATTTTTGTCGCATTTCCATGTGTCATTTCAGTTGATATTGATGCAACAGTCATAATTAAATAAAAGGCGCAAATATTTTTGCGTAAATAAATCTATAGATTAATTAAAAATGAACAAAATGTCTATTAGTAATAAGATTTTGTACAACTCAATGAAGCATTTTTTTTAAATTCCCTATCCTCTAATTAAAAATAAGAATTTTTTCGAAAAACACATAAAAATGTTCAAACTTTTTCAAAAGACTGACACTCTTCTCCAAAAAATAAGCAACTGTGGGAAACAATTTGCAGGTTAATTATTAGAAACGATCTTTTTATCGTTTGTTGTGAATGATTCGTTGCGCCCAGCACGTTCCGACCCCAGACAGGACAATCCATAGGCTGATATACTTAAGTCCTTAAAGGGAGACTGTGACTTGATAACAATAGGTGAAAAACGGAAAAAAGTGCACAAGGATGCAGCTCGCAACTTAGTCCTAGTTTTGGACAAGAATGCTCACGGCAACGTGGAAGAAATGCGGTCAACCTTTGAACAGAAGCTGACAAACAGAGCGAAGATTATCAATCAGATGGACATGAGGGCTATCAAGTTGGAAGATGTTGATGAGCACACGACAATGGAAGACATCTTTGAAGCACTTCAGTCTTAGGTTGTTATCGCTAGCAAGATTGATACTAGCGTTGTAAAATCGATCCGCCAAGCTTACAGAGGAATAAAAACAGCTATAATGCTGCTACCCGTCAAGCTGGCCAAAAATGTTGTGGAGAGAGGAAAACTAAAAGTTGGCTCAGTGATAAGCAGAGTAAAAGATAAAAATATTCCTACGAAATACTTTGAATGTCTTGGTTTCAGGCATGTAACAAAATCATACAGTGCTTTTGACCGTTTGAATCAATGTTTTAGATGTAGCGCCACAACCCATACCGCAAAAACCTGTAAAACTATCGATAAGGTATGCCTGTAATGCGAAGAAGAAGCTACTAAGACGCACTAGACCGGTAGCTACTTAGGTATTGTATAACAGCATGCCATCAGAGAAGACACTTGAAAACTCAATTGCTTTCTAGATGAGGTTCGTCCAACTAAATCGTAACCATTGCATGGCTGCACAAGACTTCTTATGGCAGAATGCAGATGATATAACTGCTGATGTTGTCATCAGCAGCGAAAAAAATAGTGACATCAGTTCAAGATCGTGAATATCAGACAGGTCTTACAAGGCAGCTATTTAGACAAAAAATAACTTGTTTGTACAGAGAAGACAAAAATGACGGATTCGTATAAGTTAAGGTGAATGACAGATTTGTTTGTAGTGTATATACTCCTCCAAACATTAATTACCATAGCTACGAAAAGAGGTTGGATGAAATCTTTGAAGAATTTTTCAACAGGCAACCGGTCATTATTGCGGGAGACTTTAACGTATAGGCCACTGATTGAGGCAGTGGTGCGACCAATCAGAGAGATGAGAGTCTTCTTGAAGCTTTTTCTCTACTTGGAATGCTCCCACTAAGCACCGGCGTCACTCCAACGGCATCTAGGAACGACAACTCTTGAATTATTGATGCTACATTTATTAGTGACAGCCTGACTACCTGCATCACAAAGTGTAAAATTAGTGACCTATACACAAACAGCAATCACCAAGCAATTTTATTCAAAGTGAAGACATCTAAGGAGCAAAGGAAATCAACTACTTGAAGAACTGAGAGCTGGAGCCCACACTCCATGGATGAAGAGATGTTTGATCACCTGACGAGGCGAAACAAGTGCAATCACCGACAACGTGTCTATTTGTGGAATGAGGGAATAGCTGTTCCTTATACAGTATGCCTTAAGGCAAGGAGGAAGACGCAATGTGCCAGGAACCGCCCAAATTTTACTGAGTTGCGAGAACAATATATTGCAGCACAAAGACTACTGAACGAAACCATTAAAGCTAGCAGGAAAGAGGACCGAAAGAGGACCGAAACCTCTGGGGTCGACCGTATAGAATGGTAATAGCTAGGCTGAAATGTTCGAGTTTACCGCTATGTTTTTTGATTTTACCTATGAGTTTCAGATTATA
>JABFQD010001464.1:0-18250 GCA_022817045.1 Psix sp. ZL-2020 | reverse complement strand
TCCAGTTTACTTACATTTGAATTTGAACGTGTAATATATTCATACTTTTTTAACGATAAATTTACCGATAAATTGATATATGAAACTGAAGTATAACTTGTTTTTCAATAATATAAGTAAATACAAAGTATTCACTTTTTTATCCTTCAGTCGTACTGTCAGTAACGTACTAAAAATTCAATGACAATTTGTATTAATACGTTATAATAAGTAAAGATAATAATACACTGTCACACATGCGAAGTTTGTTTATCTCAGTACAATTGCATGCAATATCTATAAGCTTATAATTAAACCTTTATAATCTTTATCTTAATTTTAACTCAAATCAAAATTTATTTTATTAAAATAAATTTATTGTATAAATATATTTCGACTCTGAAGAAAGAGCTAATTTTTAATTTTTTCATGATTAAAAACTAATTTTAATGTAATAAATTCATTTATAACTTGATATTTTCTATACTGACTTTTTTGTGTCATTGACTCTAATTATTAATTTAAGAACTTCAAAATATTTATTTGAATATCACTCCAGCTTGAGTAAAAAGTTTTTATTTATATTTGAGTATAACATGTTCTTATATAAAAGTCTCTTGCATATAATGAATTGTATAGCAATAATATTTAAACAAAAACACAATCAAATCGCTAAAATTTTATTGATTTACTTGCATGCTTGCTATCTGATCAAGCACGCTGACTCACCCTGAGCGTTATCTAAACTTTCATCTAACCTCTTCTAACAGCCATCTAATTCAGGAGCCCCCACCATCTTCCATGAAAGAGCCAAATAGCGTTACAAGAGGGATACCGTAAATATAAAATAGTGGGGGATTCTCATACATGGTACCGAATTGCTTGGCCGGAATATTAAGGTGCTGTCATAATATGAAATACAGACGCAATGATATGCAAATATCTCAAATGTCAATACCTTACTCCTTAGATTCTATTTCATGTTTAAACATTTACATATACGCTTTATTCATTTAAATGCCTTATACGCGAATATGTAAAAACTTGTATTTCTGCCAAAATTAATCATCTCTATTTGTAATTGAGAAACAATTTTATAAGAATTTTATGATTTATTTATATATTACTTTGTTGTGGATATTTCCATTCTAATACTATAATTATATTGCGCAGTGTATTAAATTATATATACGACGCAGTTTATTTAACGTACATATGAAAATTTAACTTTTATTCAAATCCAATTATACGTTTTAGGAAGATTGAAACTTCAATATTTTTCTTAAAGATAGAAACTGATCTAACATCTAGTTTCTAGATTGTTGCCTTAAAGTATTCTTGATTATACATTTAGTGATAATTTTTTGTTAAATATTCAAACTCGTTGGAATGAAATAACCATACTTAGTTACGTGTGTATATATCTCTTTTAATTAAAATCAAAGTATTTAGCAAAAAGGAATTCAGACCTTACAATTATATTTCTACTACAAGCACACATTCACGGTGAAGAGATAATTTTTGTTGGTATCTTTTGTTAAAAGTTTTCAGACATTATGATTCTTTTCTATGAAGAGAAAAAATACCAAACTTACTCTTGCATTTAATTTATGCAATTGTCAAGTATTTTGACGATCGTAGAAGTTATAGTAAAAACTCTGTAGAATTTTCATTAGAACTAATTATAAAATATAGATCTTTATTCTATATATAATGTAATAATTTTGCTGCAAAAATTATTTTCTGATGCATAGTGAGTTTCAGGTTTTTATGCGATTTAAAAAATCCTTCTATTCAACGGGCTTTCAACAACATTTATGAATTCTTGATTTACTGATGATTGTTATAAAAAGTAGATTGATGTATAAAAATAATTTTTAAACTAATTAGCTTGAAATATCGGATTAATGTAAATTAATTATTCGATTTCTGTCTTGTTTTGAATATAAATTTTATTAATTCAACATGTTGATTCATCGAAAATTTACGATATGTTTTTATTTCAGTAGCAACAGTAACTTTTATTATACAATTAATATACATTATGATTTATGGGATTTATTTGCGAAACATGGTGGTATTGCGTCTTCAAATTTATAAATTCAAGTATATATCGTTATGAATATTCAAGTTCATTCAAAATCAAAAACATATGCTATGACGCACTATTTGACTAAAATCACTTCATTAAATCGTTTGATTGGAGTTGCTACATATTTAAAGAATAGTCTGAAATGAATTCATTCGACCAAGTAATCACATTAATATATTTTTATAATTAAAAATTACGTGAATGCATATGCTTCTGTGTGTCATTTTCAATTTCATCTGAAAATTCATCTTTATGAGATATTATTGTTGACCACTGACTTTTTTCAAATGAAAATTTATTGTATCACCGAAGAAAAAGAAGCAATGACGAAATCATAATCCAACAACTATTCAGACAAATTATTCGTAATCTTGAATTCATTGATATTAAGGATTGACATAATTATATAAAATGGTCGTCAAATAGCAGAATATATTTATGTCAAATTTTTGTTAAAACATCTACAACCTCACAATTATCGACAAATAAATTTCATTTAATTAATTGTTAAACTTATTAAAAACCATAAAAACTCAATCAGATTATAAAATAATGGTTAAAAACTTAAAACTTAAAATCATTTTCTAAATCGTGTATACGTTGCATTCAAATATTAGTCAACTAAAACATAACGTTTTAGAGCTTATTATTATTATTCTTTTTTCCTGCTCTAAAATATTAATTGTCATTGTAACAAATTAGATAGTTAACTTCAAGTATACACAACTGTTATATATGGAATGAATGTACATTTTTATGATATAAATAAATTTAGATTTGTTTAAATTGTGTAATTATTAATTGTGTGAATAATGAAAATACTACAAGAGTTTTGAATGAATCTAATTAATCAAATAAATAAACTTTTTTAAATACAAAGAGTAATTAATAATCTGAAATAAAAAATGATCATTTTTTGAACATCTTGACCATGTGCTTGTCTTTACGACTGTTCACATTATGCATACCTAATCCTCGCAGCGCCATACAGCGGTAATTTTTGTACGCGATTTCTTGGCTAGTCGGTATGGTAGATTTTGCGTATCTCGGGATATGCATACCGACTTTACCGCAGCCATGTTTGAAAAACAAAATCGACGCACGAGCACAGAGTAGGAAAAACAAAATGAAGGCGCTTGCGCTGCTGGTCCAGTATTGAGCGAAACTCCTTGCGCCTTTTTGCAATTATGCCTCATCCCTTACAGTTCGTGAACTTTCCTCCCTCATCCTTGTATTTCCCGCTCTAACTTTTTAGTTCCTACTTTCAATGTTTTTCTACCTCTAACATTGACTTTTTCGTTCTCCACGAGTGATTGCCTTTAATTACTTTTTAACTTGATACAAAAGATATAATATTCCTTAAAATATATATCAAACGGGAATTATCACAAGAATCATTATTAGTCGCCCAGTAGACATGTTTGCGTTCGTGCACTCTAATGGCGTCTGGTCCTGCGTTTTTGGACTATAAAACTAATTTTTGTGGCTTTTCGACGAACTTTTTTCATGAAATAATGATTAATCAATTAATAAATTAGTAAATAACTGGAAAAAATTGATACATTTAAAAAAAATGTATGTTTTAATATTTAACAATAAAATTCTAGATTTTTTAAAATTATAAAAAATAATATATACTAGAATAGTATTTTTTACAGAATCCAACTATGACAAACAAGATTATTATTATTTCTTTAGGAACACTAATTTAGTAAGAACATGAAGTTTGAAATATTTACTTATGTGTTACGACAATCCCTAGCACATTTTCACAATTATCTCTGTATTATATTGGTTCAGTTTTGTTACTTATTTTCAAAACATCAAATACGAAAACTAAATGCCTACTCAGATAAAGCAACGTTTGGCTCTTTGATTGCCAACGTTGTTTAATTTGTGAAATGGAAATGAAAATTCATCTTGTGTTACAACATAACAAAAGGGCTGGTTAAAAGTTTTATTTTCATGAAATGTAGGTCTGATTTCCAGTTACGAATTTTCATTAGAGATTTACTATTGAAAAGTTAGTTTGGCAATAATTTATATCAACAAGAATAACTTAAAAATATATTTTATATATACGATTCATTATAAAAGAGAAATAAATATAAGTTTTTTGAAACATTCATTAGCTTATTCGTGTGGTAACAAAAATCGAAGAATTGTGGTTTATACTTCTCGATGACATATTAAATATTAAAATGTGCTTGATAATTAAAATGTACTTAAATTTATCAGATATATTTATCGATAATGTGATCATGTGCTTTAAATTTATACAAAATTGTTAATTTATTCATCTTACATTTCCGCTATCCATCTTTATTCTTATTATATTGATGTTGTATGAATGACAGTTTTTTATTCGATACTAAAATAAATCCATTTCTTTTTTGCACTCGCGCGAAGACACGGATATTTTATTTTCAATCGAGAATGTGTCAGACAATCACACTTATTTTAAGTAATCAATATTCCAAGGATTATTAATTCATCTGAAACTATACTTAAAAAATAAATAAGCAATTTGCATATTCGTATTCGTGTTTCTATTGATAGAATATTAGTTGATACAATTTGTTAACTAATTATTGATAAGAATATAGGAAAGCAAGTTATCGCATTGAGAAAACTTTCATTGTAAAAGTGTAATATAAGTCATAATCATGATGATGAAAAAAACAATAATTTAAAGTGAAAGAATTTTGAAAATTTAGAAAATTTCCTACAAATTAAATTATCATCAGCTTTTATTATTTATAAAACACTTGCTGTAAGACATCATACATTTAAAAATTGAATTTTTCTCTGTACTAGTCCTTATAAACATTATTACAAAGAATTAGAATTATTTCAATTTTTAATAACAAAATTATAACTCAGCTGAAAACACAGTGTTTAGCAAATGATGTAAAAAGTCAGTCAACGAAATAATAAAAAGTAAACATTAGTTATATTCATGATTCAGTTAAGGTATGGCATAGACGCCATGTTTTACCGTTCCGAGAGACTTACATGAACACCCAGGCGTTAACGTCTCAGCTCCGGAGTGAATAAAATTATCTTACTATTCAAATAACAAGGAATAATCACAACTCTATATTGAAGATTTGGCATTATAATAATTATTGGATTTAAATTCAATAATTGCGCAAAGTAAATTTAAATGTTGAAATGAAACTATTATATGAAAATTGAATTCATTATTCTATGATAAATAGTTTAGTGTTTCGAAAATTAAAAATTTTGTATTCTAAAAATAATAATAATAAAAAAAACATAGCAGTAGAGATTATATATTGTTTGTGATTTTTCTGCGCTCATATGGGCAGTTTTATATCGATTTCAGCACAAGTTGGGTTGCTACACATTCAAAAATTAAATTATAGTTGACAACCAATTAAGGACAATCTGAACGTCATAAAAGACATGGTACAAAAATAACTGTGACAAGCAGCGGTTTTTAGAAATAAAAAATTAAAATAATTTTCTTTATTTTAAAGCTTTCTAATTACTTAACATCTACATCAATAATTCTTTTGTACGACTTATATAATTTTTTTCTTTTTAATTGTTTGCTTTTTAGTTTGAATAACTTAAAATTAGAATATGAGTTCACGTTTATTACATTTTCCTTACTCATTTTCCAATAAATTTTTTATTGATACATTTTAATGTTAGCAATAGTATAATTATCATATTTATAGTAATTAAACAAATTAAAACATCATTGTACATCAACAATTATGTACACATTATTGTTGGTACATAGAGAAAATAATATATGTAAAAAATTAATATGATTTTATCAATCGTGATACACAATTTTAGTAACAAAAATGATTTGCACGATAAAAAATTTGTCTATTAATTTTAGTATTTTCATCAAATAAAATATTAATTTTTCTCCTTTGTGTTTATGTTTATTAAAATAGAATATGAAATGCTTTTTTTCTATATATTAAACAAATTAAACGCTTACAGATAACGTTAAACAAAACCAATTTTCTATTAATTAACAATATTTCTGTAAATAACGTTTGTTATGTTCATTTAAAACTAATTTAAATACTTACCAATTTTAGTAGTAATAACTCTATCTCTAATTTATGAAACTATATATAGGTTGCACGACCGAAAAAGTATATTTCACGAAAACGCTTCAAGTGCAAAAGAGATTAAAATTGCGTTCGTCAAAGACATGTGTAGGGTGAAAAAATGAAAAATGTCTTATTTTTGAATATAGAAAAGTCTTGCTTTTATTAATGCATATAATATATATCCAGTATCTTATTAGGTTACCGGTTTATTAATATATTAAACACTTGTCATACTTTATTTTTTTATCCTATGAATAAATGTCAAATAAAAAAGTGTTATATTCATTATAAACTGAATAAATTATAATTCGTTGCATATAAATTTGATAATCAAATATAAAGTCTTATAAAAATATGATTATTACATCTTATTATATATACAGTAGAAGTAGTTTGATTATATAATAATTAGAACTATATATATTAAGTTTGTATGTGTACCAAAATAGTTCATTTAGACCTATACCAGAGTCAAACAAACAATAGTGATATTGTTAATGCGTATCTATAAGTATATGTAAATGAATTGAAATTTAATAGTCCTCAGATTTCAAGTTTCATTCTAAATGTTTATAAATATGTTACGTATAATATGACATTATATCATTAATTACAATATTTACAATTGTATTAATAATTAAGATATTCCAATTTATTACTAAGTGTTAAGTGTCTATCCTTATTTTGTACGAATCATAAATGTTCATATGCGTTGGTACGCATATTTTTTTAATTCAATAACATTTTTAGTCAAGGCTTCAATAAAATCTTCCGAAATGGCTTCAAATACGGTGGAATTTAAATATTTAATTTAAATATTGGAATTTAAAATAAAAACTTTTATACCTTGTAACTGAGTAGCGAGGTGGACGATTAATATTTTTCCTGTTTATCTTTACAATTAATCAATACAAATTTCTTGTGTTTATAGTAATTAAAAATTAATTCGATAAAGTGAATCAATAAAAAGGAAAACTGCTTGATTTCATTTAATTACCATTACTAGTGTTTGGTATATAGCACAAGGAAAAAGGTAATGATAAAGGTTTTGATTGAGTGAACAGCAATCAATCACGAATTAAAATTTTCTTGCATTCTCCTTAGATGTTCAACATAACGTCTGTAGAGCTGTTTAGCTCATCAGAAAGACAGCTTATAAATGTCTGTGTGCAACGCAATGGTCAAAGTCATTATCGCCTCGCGGGGCAAAACTGCACCATGACAGAGAAAATTTTGCTTAGAGGTACATGTATGAAGTTTGCACAATTTTCCTTATTAAAAATGCAAAAGTATAAAATATACATTGTTATAAGATATTTGAGTTCTTTATAATAGAATAACAATATATTCCTTTCAGAAATAATTTGTTTAATATGTGATGACTTTCTTTTCGACCCTAATAAAATAAGATGAACGATTTTAAGATCGGTATATTTTTGGAAAACAGGACGAAAGCAAACTTACAAGATGAGAATATATTCGTTCTGACCTCTTTTTTTTGCAATATACATATCTATCTTCGAAACTACCTTTTGCGTACCACTTTTCAAGAATTAAAGCTAGCACTCTTTTAGGGCTGAGTGTTGTAAAAAATACAGTTTGTATCAAGGGATGAAAGTGCGGGTTTCGGTGGCGAGGGGGGCAAGCTAACTGTCCAAGCGAAGCGAGAGCAATCAGCACTCCTCACTTGTAAACTCATAGATGCAAAATATTCTATACTGTATTATTAAATCACTTTACAGTCACAGTATTTATTTAAAAATCCATTTAGTTCTAACAGAATTTATACTGCCTACTACTACTAAGATCGGAAAACAATAATTTGATTTAACAATTATGAATAATTATTTATATGTAAACCTTTCTTTTACCTTTTTACACTATCCATTATTGTATCAGATTCAATCATAGAATTAAGGTTGCAGGAAATTCTTTGTAATTTAACACATTTTTTAAATTAAAATTACTTATGTTACCTATCTTATTTTAAGTACAATAAAATCATTTAGATGAAGGGACCTTACAACTAGCATATATCTCTTTTCATATGACACAATATGGGTATTAATGAAGAAAGACAAAGTAAAAGAAGAAAAGACATAGGGAGGCAGAGAGTAAGAATTACAAGAGAGGAAAATCGGAAATTTTTTTAAAAAAATCGATAATTTGGTTCCGGTGGTAAATATTTTTTCAATTTTTGAAACATTTTTTCTTTCTTTTCTAACAGTAATACAACATCTATTAAACTTGTATATTAGAAGTGTTTATTATATATTATATTGTTATAACTGAAAATTGAAACGTAGAAAATTGGTTTTATTTTATTTAATTTTTTTTATTTCGAACACTTTAAATAATTAAATGTATTTCTGTTCAGTTCTATCAATAAAGTGATAATAATAAATAAAACCAAAGTATATGTTTTTATTGTTGGATATTATATTAGTAATCAATTTATGAATAAATTACTTATATATTTTTGGTAAATTAATATATTGTTGAATGTTATGGAATACGGGAAATTCGAAATCGTAGATTTGCGTTGGAATTTACATGTCGCGATCGTCGTTTGTTATTGTAATAAAAAAAAGTTAATTGTTGGAATTTTCAACCAGCTACCTGAAGCTTATAGGACGATATAATTTGCAAAGCGCGTTAATTATATTAATACATAAGTTGCGTCATTAAATAAGAGTTTTATATATTGTGCCGTGGAGCGTAACAATAGCAAATTTTGAGAGTATGAGATAAATCCTTTATGAGGGCATACTGTTATTACTGATCTTAAATATCTGAGTACTAAAAGTCTAATCTCGTAGTGCAAACAGGCACCTCCGCAGACGATTCCGACTCTGTTCTATAATAGCAGACTGCAGATTAGCCACGAAAGGCGCTCACGTTACCCCTGAGTTCTAAAATATAGTACTACTATAGTTATAAAGTGCGATTTTAATAAAAGAGTTTAACATGAATCCAATCTGTTTGATTTCTTCCAATAATTTTATGACTGTTGTACAGGTGAATATATTACTACTGAAATTCGATTATGCACTCATTTTCCCAAAAATTAAGCACTAACTATTAAATGGTAATTACAGTACCAAAAGAGATTAAATATGTTTTGAATATATATACATATTTTATTATGTACATATACCAAATGATGAATCTTATGTGCACACTTAATTTTTGAAGTTTTATTTTTTTAACTATAAATAGATTTTCACACTTTTATAAAGTGACATTATGAAAATAAAATAATTTTGCAAAATATTTCTGGATTACCATTCGTAATTAATTCAAATATAAAATTAAACAAATTAGCACTCATTTACTCCGGTTTTTTTGACATTGATATATAATCATATTATTTGAAAGATCGAACATTCTGAATTAAATTGTAATTCAGAAACTTTCGATGTGATTAATTTGGTTAATAGATGAGAAATGCCATTTATCAAAAGATCTTATGTAAACCTTGCATAAACCACTTTGAGTCACAAGAAGAGAGATGATTATTATAATTCGATTGTTCTAAAGACAAACTGAATATGGCTATTCAATGCCACGTAGCACTTGATTTGTTTGGCTATAATAGAATTAAATTGAAACTGATTGGTAAATAACAATCCTGAGAATGTGGAAAAATACGATTTATTACCTCACATGAATAAATGTTAAATTCAACACTGACCAATTTTAATCTTATTTAAATTTGATTCTAATATTTTAAGTATTACTGAATGTGGTATCAAATCAATTATATATTTTTCATTTATCATATTTTGTAACTTTGGAAAATTTTGATGAATTAAATGTTTTTGCTTATAATTAGCATTATAATTATATCTTCAAATTATTTAATGCAAGTTATTTTAGAATTATAACAAAAACAAGCTATTTTCAGGGATTTAACCACACATTTGTGCGTACTGTTAAAGATACGTAAATGTATTTTATATATCAGGATTGAAAACTAAATTTATGATTATAGCTTTCAGTGGTATTCTATACAGAATATGCAAAAAAGACACACATAGAAAAAATCTATACAAAATAATCGAAAAATTGAGTAGTTTTTTTGGAAGATTATCTGTTATTAAAATAAAAGTAAATTGAATGTAACAGTATAAAAAGTAAAATATAATTGTTGAAAAAGTCCAATTTATAAACTCTTTCATTTATTAAAATTTCATTCAAGGGGACATTAATTATAATTTATACAATGAAATAACTTACAAATTTACTTCAAGACAATTTTGAGATTCAGATTTGCACATTTTTTTATTTTGAGTGTTAAATTTTAAACAGACCTTCAGAATATTGTAGAAATTCTTATATTTAAAGGTTTCATACGAAGATGTGTAAGTGCATAACAATTTTTTATTATATATTATCTTCTTAACTTCTAAATATAAAAATTTATTTGGTTGTAAATGAGAACATATGTATTTAATAGTAGTGAATTATAAAAATAAAAACTTTAAAAATTTAAATTAATATATTTTCTCTTCTTTTATAATCAAAGTCACATATTAACAGTAACTTGTATTCTGAAATTTTAATATTAACCAAAAATATTTCTAATCTCCACTTTCATTGATTTTATTTTTAATTTAAAATATGTTAAAAAGTAATAAATGATTTATGGTTTATTTTTATCTTTATATTTAAAAAACATTTGATAGCTTTTAACAGTCTTAGAGTAAATTATGTAAGATAAATTGTAAATCTTTAATTCGATGCTAAAATAATTTTTATAAATAATAGGAATCATCATAATTAGTTTCACAATACATAAAAATACTTTTTGTCAAATGTTTAAAAAAGCCTTGTTTCAAAAAATGCCATGCTGAAAATTCGCACCATTATCGTTTCAACATTGTATTTTTCTGATTCTAAATGATGTTTTTCTAAGAGTTTCGCCGGTTTATTCCTGAAATCGATTTCTAGCGTTTCCGGCTTGAAGAGTCCAAAATTCTAAATGCTCACATAAGCATAAGTTGCAGATTTTCGACAGACAACTAAAAAATTCTAGTCCAGAAAGATGCACAGCAGTGGATACCATCAAACTGAAAATAATAATAATTAAAAAATACACCTACATATTATAACAAAAAACTAATAATAATAATAAGAGTAAGAGACGAGGAAGCGCAGGTGATGCGACGAAGGGGGCTTGAGAGAGGACGAGGGGGACCACCGGGGGAAGTAGCGGTGAAGGAGGAGGAAGGTTGAGCAGTGGGAGGCAAACTCCACGGGTAATGGTTATCAAAATTGCGCGTGCCATTATAATTTTAAAGTTGACTTTCCTCGCTTTTGGTTAGACCGTAGGTTGACGGCAGGAGGTGCAGCAAGGCCAGAGGAAACTGCGAACGAAGAGGACAAGTAGGCGAGCCGGAGGGAGACGCGGCGCAGGAGAAAGAGGAGCAAATGGGAACAGGGGTGGGGACGGGTAGGGAGCGTCGGGTTGGTGCACGAGTCTGCGATGGCAAAACGGGGGACGTTCAGGGTTGGTTGCCCGGTGTAGAAGAGCCAGGGGTTGGAGTAGGTTGGGTCATTTATTTCCTCTCTCTGCCGTCGCCCCCCGGACCACCGCGCTCCTCTCCCTGGCACGGCATAATTTATCGCGAGGATTTTCGGGAAAGCACGCAGAGCACCGCGATAGAAAGCAAAAGGGAGTGAGACGGAGAGAGCGCGCGAGGGAGATCGCACTATCCAACCCACAAAAAGAGTGGGAAAGAAACAAGCATGTCGGCGGCCAAGAGCGGGAGCAAATAGGGAAAGAGAGCCGAAGGGTAAAGGGAACGGCTCATGAGCCAAGGGGCTAATACATCCAACCGTCGCGTCCGACGAATTTTCGCCTCCAAAATGGAAAATTAACCCTGCTGTGACTGATTCGGTATTTTTGGACATTCAATATTTAACTAACGTAAAATACGTAAATTGGTGTGATCAGAAAATCGTTATTAGAAGGAGCTCCGACTTTGGATCCTTTTAGCATTCCATTTTTCGCCTTTGCCATTATTTTGGCCCGCCTTCATTTTGGTTTGCATTTTTCCAGAGCGTCAGATAATGCCGATGGCATCTTTTTGTGGGGCTTCAGTCTCAGCACGATGTTGCGAAATGTTTTGTATTAAGCTCGTAAGAAATAACTACATACGGATCCTGATCAATGCTTTTTACAAAATTAATCGATTTAATGCTTCAGATGAAAAACACCATTCAAAATATGTATGAACTTTCACAGTTAAATTGTTTTAGTATTACTGTAATTGTATCATGAAGAATTTGCAGAATTCTACATATTATTTTTGATTCGTTACTCAGGTTTTAACATTTTTCCATACATATGGATATAAATATTTCCTTTGGTTAAGAACTACATTGAAGTGAAATAGTCCATTCGATTCTAAATATGTTACTTTCTGAATGATTCCTTCGTGTACATTTTTAAACTCATTTCTCTGTTTTTAACACATAAATGCTATAACTATTTTTTTCAAACATGAAATATTTGCGCTAACATTGAATAGTTTCATAATTTTTTTAATAGTGTAATTTCACTCAATGCGGATTCTATGTTTATGTCTTCTATTAATTCTAAAATTGTATGATGAATAATCATAAAGAGTTGTCGATCAAACAATAATCAATATGGATATAAAATTAATTAATTGAACTCAGTAATGAGTTTGAGTATTAACTTACAACAATAAATAAATTCAAAACAAGATATAAAAATAAATTATTGATTATGTACCGAGAATTTTTATCAGTTCATACAAATAGTGTTTTAATTTCCATTGTTTTTATGTCCGTATAAAATTTGTTTAAGTTTACAAAGAATGTTCAATTAGAAAATGGCGTGTTCTTCCAGTATCTATTAATTGACGTGGAAGTAAAGTAAATCAACGTACGTAATAACGTCTTAATTTGGCACTTAATTGAGTATATTTGAAGTAAAATAGCAGTCGATTTAGTTCAGACAAATGTTCATCGAAGAAACAAGTGATTTATGCCAATTTGCAATATTAAGTATTCATTTCTTCACGTTCTTTATTCAAATTTAATTAAACTTAATCGATTCATTCGATTGAATTCTCGTATACATGAACATAAAGAAAATATATAGAACATTTAGTAATTTTTGTATATAAATTAACTATACAACACTATTCAATCGGAAAACAACAATTATATAGCCAGTGTCGTTTGTCTGATATATTTATGTGTATAAAATTAATTTTATTATTTTCTTGAAACACTAGTCTCTCATCGAGGAATACGTATCTTGAATTTATCATTTTTATTCTTCTCGAAAAACTTCTTCCTTCATTACTCCGATAAAATTTATTACATGTATAACAAAGGTTTTCTGAAACAAGTTAAATGATATGTTAAGTATTTTAAAACTTAAAAAGTTTATCTCCTTCCAAAAGTTATCTGTTTGACTTCATAATTATGTGGATTTGTTAAATTTAATTAATTACAACTCCGTTTAAAAAGTTTATACGGGTTTCGAAAAAAAATGTACATTTTAAATCATTTTTCATGATTGTTAAGCATAAAAGTTGTCGTTTTGGTAACTCAAGGTTTATTTTCAGTAAAAAATCACCGAAAAGTAAAAAACCTTAATCTCAAACGATTAGCTTATAAGAATCGAGAACGTATTCGATTATTAGTAAAATGTTATTAGTTTACGTCTTGCAAATATAAAGAATATTAATTTTCTTATTAAATATGTTTATATTGACGTAAATAATTACAAACTTTTTTTTAAATGTTTAAATAAATCTTAAAATAATCTGGCAAATTTGATTGTATTAATTGTTATTTTTAACGTTGATTCATCTCATCGGTATTTCGAGTTTTTGAATAAAAATTGTCCGTATGTATAATACGATGCTTTTTAGGAAGAGCGACAACCACTGTACAGTGTTGCCAAAAGCTACTATAATACAGCTCGGAATGTTTTAATCTATATAGCTAATCTAACGATTTCTTAGATAGAATACTTTAATGATAATATTGCTCTTTTATTTCATTATATACCTAGCTTTTTAATTTACAAAAATTATAATAATTTAAATACATTTTGTTGCGCTTAAATATGAACTTATCAGTATGTTTTATTACATTTTGGTATAAATTAAATATATTAATTTGTTTACTGAAAAATAAAGTTTCTAAGATCTATAATCAAATGTACAGCGCATTGAGTATTTCCATTGATAA
Source organism: Psix sp. ZL-2020 (assembly GCA_022817045.1). Lineage (NCBI taxonomy): Eukaryota > Metazoa > Arthropoda > Insecta > Hymenoptera > Scelionidae > Psix > Psix sp. ZL-2020. The sequence goes on along the minus strand of JABFQD010001464.1, from coordinate 3,841 downwards.
ATTACAAACTCAAACTTTAGTAGAAATTATTAAAGATTTGTTTCTGATTTTGTATTTTTGATGTAATTATATATTTTTCTATGAATACAAATTATGTGTCATTCAATTGCATTCAAAAATAGCGTATGAATGAAGTGCATTTTCTATGATCGTGCTAAATTTGAACAAATAAATAAAAAAAGCACTTTGAAAACATCCAACAAACGTCAAAAATTCGTTTCCCTAAAGGAAGTATGTGAATGTATGTAACACACAAAGATATCCCGTGAATATCTCGGTTCAAATATCCGCGCAAGCGCAAGTCTGGACAATTTTTTAACGATCCACTTACGTCTACGGTCGGCGACTTCAATACCTGCGATAATGACACGAAATGTGCAAACATTTGAGGGAGAAAGAGACCTTGATCCTCGCTGCCCTCCTCTGGATGGCTTCGAAATAAAAATTACTGATAATCGCAATGATTAATGATACCGTAATTTCTCGAAAGTCTGCTTGTTTATTCGTGCGTTCTTTTTGCGCACAAGCATAAATACGAGCAAAACTTTATAAATTTATGAGAAAGGAAGGAATTGTTTGTCGGACGTAGCACTCCGTTGAGACAAGAGAGAAATTATGCTAGTTGATAGTAAGGCTGACTGGGGAAATAATGTTAGAAAAGTGGCGCGAGTTCGAAAGTTGGCGGCTGTTGTGCCAACTTTTTTGACATTTTTCATCCAAGTACATGCATTTTTATTTAGACTTACATCAGACTCAGTAAATCATGAAGTTGAGTCAACGTTTTTTGTCCTGAGCACAAAATTGAATTTTCGCGAGATAGGGGCGTAACCGAAGAAAAGAACAAAAATTGATCGTCGGTATTAACTGTCATTTGTTACTCATAAATAGTTTATTCAATAGCATAAAGTAGGGTGTGACTTGCAGTGAGGCGGATTTCATCAATCTGAAAGCAAAAATAGTTTACCCGCGTACGATCGTAAGCGTAACGAAGGTTTCCGGGGCAGTACTCGATGTATCATTTGATGGGATCATATCAATGGGAATGGTCAACTGTTAAGCAGGTTTAGATCCAATCGAATTGTCGCTTTACCGTCCAAGTATTTCCAATTCCTTCAAAATTTACGCAAAAATATGAACACATTAAATAAATTGGTTTCGTTGCTTTTTATGTCGTTCAATCTATACGTGTTCCAAAAGACCATATCAAAAAATTAGAAGTCGATCAATTACTCTACTTTTTAGTTTCATTTATACTTTAATCGGTATCACAACGGAGTGAAAAATTTGACTGCGGGGTAATTTATGTTAAATTTATGCCGAGCCTTAAGAAATCAATTTAATGAAAACGAGTCAATTAAGTGAAAACAAAAATATATTTTCGAAATGATATCATCGCAGTTAAATGTTATTGACAAAAGCGTAACGATTGCGTAATTACTGGCGATAATAGTTTTGAATGAATAAATATATGAATGGACAAAATAATTGAATAAATAAATTAACGCGCTCGCTGTATGAATGAAATGTTTGATCGGAGATTAATTTGTTTGCAAACATATTTTGATGATGAGGTGTTTGGTAAACGAAATTGCATTGAACTTTTAATGATTTTATCTACACCTATATGTATAATTAATTTGCGATGCTTTGGCGTGAAATTAGCTTCTCAATTACTCCAGTATCGAGTGAGTTTTGAAATTGTTATAAAAAACTACGTGTGCAATTGAAACATTTTCGAAAATAAGATGCGCGTGGACATGACGTTTGGAATTAGGTTTCTTTTTCCTTTTATTTTGATGTGTTCCGATTTTATCTCAAACCCGCTTGATTCGCACAATGTAAGTGGCATTACAGTCTTGAGCCCATTCAGAGAAGTCTCGCCATTTCCAGAGCAAATTGATTGTGCGCCACAACTCGTTGCGCACATGTTTCGCTGGAATATAGTTCTCCTGCACAGAATACGATAGTTACTGAATAGATCCGAAAGCTGTATAGCTTAGAATGTACTCTGGAGTTTGCGAAGCCTCGTTGTTTACACGAGAAACGCCCTTTGATACATGCATTCTATCTTCTGAAGACAACTTTGTCTCGAAGTTCGAACATTTTCATTTACAAAACCATTTCGTTAGAATTTCAAAAAGCGAACAAGACACGAAAAAAGTGGAGAGATGTTGCAGAATTCAATGAGGGAAGTAAATCGTGTCATTATTAAAGAATATTTGCAATCACTGTTGTGCTGATCGCGAATGTTTGTTAGCTGGCTAAATGTTTGTTTACAATTAAAAGTAATTGAATGATAATAGTTTGCAATGATGTTGAGAGAAATATTTATTTACTTCGGAGTACAAAATATATATTTGTAGAGTGACGGAAATTTGAATATTGACGTAGTGGTTGCTACATTGTTAAACAATGTTTTCCTCAATATGCAAATCAAAAAATGCAATAAATTGTAAAGTTACTTTATTAAAGACAGTATTCATTTTGTGAAGTAAAATCGATATAACGACGATATCTCAATGCAAGACCTCACCGCGGGTATATAATCATAAGCAAGACTAATTAAACAGTTCCTGAATGAAGTCTTATTGTTTGAAATCAAAGGTGGTATCGGTTTTGTTAATTAAACTTTTCACCTTTGAAAAACAACATTGCTACAACACCTATTATTATTTACCAGGAAACTATAAGAAAAACTATTTGTCGAACAAAAAATGAAAAGTTGATGTAATTTTGTCCTCGTCGAGAATTCAGTTATTACAAATAAATTCAGATGTATCGATTGCATTTACAGATATGAGATTTGTTATAAAACTGTAAACTTTTGAAATGAACTTTCCGCAGTTATGAATAACACACTTACACTAGAGAAAACTAGATTTTAATCAACCCTTCAGACCTGAAAAGTTGTTAATTAAAGGTGTTAAAAGCAGGCTATGAAAAGTTTACATCATTTTTTGATTGAATTGTTGCCAGAAAACATTACGTTATTTATAATTGAAATTGTCGACAGATATTCAAGGTTCATGAATTAAACAAGTCATATCTTTAGCTACAAGTCAAATTTCATTATTTACACACATAAATATATACAAATGTAATTCAACTGGCAGCTTTTTTATATTGATGTACGAATTTAAAAACGATTCTTAAGAAAGTTCACTTTTGGATATGAATTACTTTGCCTTATTAAAATAGGAATTCAATTTCAAGGACACACTAATTGCTTTAAACCAAGGACATTATTGCCTCTATACATACACACGAACGCCATATGTATTTAAATGCAATTTATGTCGAAAACGATTATTAAGCGCCAATTTTTATTGTCGCATTCGTGTTTGACTTTGTTCACGAAGCCGAAATACATGTAATGGAGAAAAACCGTATTTTTGGCACACGCTTGTTTACAAAATAATTATCCGTTATTTTTCCTGATTCTCTTTTTTTAATGCCTTTGAATGAAAGAATATTTAAAATACCTCAACTATATTGATGATTGATGGAATTATGTATTTCAAATAATCATTTTTTGATAATTTATTAGGGAACTATAATTTATTCCTTGTAAATCCATACAATGTTTCGTTTATTTCAATTTCAACGAAATTTCACATTGCAATAAAATTTTGAAAATTTAAAACACATGTTACCCAGATCGACTTAAAAACTTAAAGAGCATTTCTATTTATAACTTTAATATACTTAAATTTTTGATATTCCGGAGCACATTTCTATTTTCTCAAATAAATTACAATGACAACAATTGATTATTTTTAATAGCGCCAAAGAAGGGAAAAATAAACATACAAAAAGTTAATATTTGAAATAAATACAACTC
>JABFQD010001463.1:0-18254 GCA_022817045.1 Psix sp. ZL-2020 | reverse complement strand
CTACTATATAAATAAAATATATATTATAATATTGTTTTTATTTTTTTTAATATATAATTTTACTAATCTAAAAACATACGTAATATATATATATATATATATTGTCAATATGGCTAACTGTTTCAATTATTCTGATAACTTTGCATATATGTTGGTCAACCTACTTGTGAGTTATGCATATTCCTCATATGCTACATGTATCAGATACGTATGATAATTTTTTATAAGAAAAGTTTGGTAAAAACTTGTACTTGTTTTTATAACGGACATTCATCATTTTGTGCAATATTTGATTCATTTATTGCGCCAGTTGGTTGGCCAGAGCGCCGTTATTTTAGTGGTCATAAAGGCAGTACGGGTTTATTGAGTTGTTCGGCGCCTAACAAGCACCTCGTTGTCCATCGCACAATTTCGTGTAAATCGAAACTATCGATTGTTTTTGCCTCCATTTAACTCGGGCCTCAAGTCTAAAGGGTCGAGCTATTGATTTCTGTTCCATCGAAGAAGCGTTTTTATACACGCTGACGAAGTTTTGACTGACGAGCAAATGATTTTGCGATGTCATTATTCGTTGTAATTACGTTACAGAGCACTTGTTAATGAAGACGCCTGTTTTATCGAGAAACGTAAGTGAGATATAGAGCCGCGTCGGAGGGTTGCTTTGACGCAGCCTCGCACTGGCGAGGGGTCGAGCTAAATTGTCCTGCTCCGATGTTTGTTTTCTGATTTATGAGACTGGCCGTTCACCGATCGGCAAACGCCCGGGCTAATGCCGGACAAATTGGTAAATTTCCCAAGCCACGCTCTCGTCGACTTTTCTTTGTCAAAGACGGCTTAAATCAAGTCGTGATAATGGTCGGCAAACCTTGTACCTTCCACTTGTTTACACTATTGCTGTGCTAAAAATCAACACTTGTTTACACTACTGTTTGTATTGCTATCCATTTTATTGGCCCTTCCAGCTTAACCCGCCAATCAAACTATAGATACTGTTTCATTTTCGAAATTCGGAAATCTCAATTGCAAGAAATTATCGATTCCTTCACTTTCAAACTCTTCTAAATATAATAAATAGCAACATTTTCAAATTTGCCAGTACATTATAATATTTATTTGCAAATGATGAAATAAAACATGCAGTAATAATATTCAAAATATATGTAATATTGAAAACATCTGGACTAAGCATTTTATTCATATATATTATTTATATTTGCACCAAGTGCTTAATATACTTCATTATACTGTAATGTTAAGCTAAAATCGTACAGTCATTATAAATTCTAACGATGCGTTGTTGTATTAAATAAATCAGAAAAATTAAATTGTGTTTTATTTCCTTCTTTTAAATTACAAATAATCTATTACATATTTGCTATAATTGAATTTATCGGTCATGCACATTTATCATCGTTAATCGAGCACAGCAAAATAACTATTGTCTAGTAACATGTATATATTCAGCAAATAATTAGTTGGGAATGTTTAGTTAGTTGCGGTTAGCTAATCACGAAATTAACCGGCACGTTTGATCCGAAAATTATGCACGTTATGAGATAGTAATATGGGTGATTTTCGATAAATCAGTACACGCGGAATAGCTGCATTAATTCTTTAATGCAACATGGTTTGGCCATTAGCAGTGCATCTTTGTGGTCCTTTGGGACGCGGGAGCGGCGTACGCATAATTCGTTCTTGCCCTCGTTGGGCCTCTTTGCTCCGATAATTTTTACAAAATGGTTCTTTCGCTGCTAATGGCACTGCTGCCCACGTCAATATTCGAGGGCGTGATTTTTACGGCAATTCAATTCCCACACAACACAACCCATAATTGACACAAGTTGAATTTACTGGCAGTTCACCCTGACGCGCACTTCTCAAGCCCTCTTTATTTATATCACTAATCAGCTGAATTATATCCACAAACTTTGCCGACTTGCCTGGATGTTGTTTAACCTTCATATAAAATTTAATCCAATTTTTCTATCGCGATTTGTGGAAGTAGTTTTTCATCAGATTCTACTTGGAATGTATTACAAGTTTCTTTGCTGACGGATGAAAACAAATCTTTGTATAGGGAAAGTGAGATGATTTAATGTTCATAATTGACCAAATTTCGTATCAAGTGTACGTCAGTAATTGCAGATATATAACCGAGAATTCGATTGTTATTTGACTTCAGTTGATGTAACCATATTTCATTTGACAAATGTATTGTTTAATAGATTGTAATTATATATTGTTTTTCAGGTGAAAGTAAAACTCACAGTATTTTAAATGCTGAACTTCATAAATTGTATAATTATAATTCATTATATCAAAATATGTAGCTATTATATATAACTTCACATATTGGTTTTATGATGTGATATGTATATATTAGATAAACATAAATACAATTACATTCACCTTTGAATATAATACATTTTCAATCACTAGCAAATTGTCGAATAACACGTAGAATATTATTCAACTGTTTCTTCAAATAAATCTATAAGTTTGTTCAGCTTCACTGATCTCGTTGAATGAATTTTTTGTTTTTGTGAAAATAGTAATTGGCATTATATATAAAGATATTCGAAACGGATTATTAATGTTATAGCGTAAAATTTTGATGAGCATATTTGATAGAGATTAAAACTCATCAGTAGATGGATTGGGAACATTGGTATTCATCATTTTTGCGCTTCTGTTTACAAGCACATGTATGACAAAATACTGGCTCGAACTAATTGATCGCACACACTGTTATCAGACACAAACGTTCGTCCAATTGACGTAATTGTGCGTTATTAACTAAAAGACATTTGTAATTATCGGCATGACGTTGTCATGAATGTATTGGCAATAAAGCTGCACTTTTCGCGTCATCTTGCAGTCTGAAAGCCCCTTGTTTGGTGTAATGAATAACGACGCTGAGCGCGCAATAATCGTTATTAACGCGAATAAATAAAGCCGCGTTTTCAATTATGATTATCCTTTTGTAAATGATTGTGATTAACGTCGCGGCACGTTAAGCGTACGTGACTTACGACGGCTTTATTATTTCGATTGTCGCGCGATCGCGTACGCTGTTCGAAAAGCGGCGTGCGCGCGAAAAGAACGAGCAAATAAAAGTGGTCTTTTTTGGCGCGACGCGAATAGTTATATGAGCCGTATGCATGTCGTGCTTGCAACCTTTTTTCGCTCGCGACGGCACGTACGCCAAAAAGAAGAATCGCGAAAAGCCCGATTTCACGTCACCGATAAATCCTGCGCGGCGTTTTGGATTGCCGCTATGTCAGATTCATTCTGAGCGTCTTATTTTGCTGGCATCGGTCGCGACACTGCAGACCACCCATGCGTATCGTGTCAAGCGTCATTGGCACTACATTAACCGGGAGCTGCTGCTTTTTCCAACGCGAGCGATAAAAAAAGTGCTTTGTAACATCGCCAAACGAAAACTCGTTCATTTTTCGCCGGCTGCTATCTCGTTTTATTACCAGGATTAATTGTTTGGTTTCATACGAAAATCGTCCTAGATGGCCGACGCGAAAAAACAACGACAGCCTTTTAATGGCTCCGCCGTTATGTTTCCTCGTTGAACAAATGAACTATTCGATGAACTTTAATTGACTTTTGACTGAAGTTATTGTTATGCTTTTCATACGACAACGGTGATGGAAAAAGCGCTGCCTTTTTCCTCCTACTATCGTCGCGCATAAAATATTTGATTCTGCAAATAAATTTTCGCGCTGACTTTTGAACCATATTATTAGCTGTGTGTAGTTATATTTATGCAACACTTTCCGGGGGATTACAATATATGTCAATCAGCTTTTCGAATACAATGTTAAATTTACATAAAATTGCTCTAAAATCGCATTGACGGGCCATTTACATAAAATATACATAACACCGGTCGGAAAAGTTGTAATGTTCTTCTTCTTCTTCTTTTATATAATCAATGCATGCATAATACAATTTCTAACATAAAATGGATAACTTAACATAATCAAATCAACGACGATCCTGACAGCTTGACTCGTGGCGGTTGCTAAAAAATGGTATTTTCCGTATCATTGATTACGTCATTATAGAATCCCGCTATCGATTATCAGTCAACAATGTCGACTATTCCCGGTATTCACGTCAGCTATTCGTCGAACTTACAAAAGTCGTGTAATATACGTAATACCGGCACGGAGAAAAGTTCCGCGTTGTCAGAGTTGCCCATTTTTTCGCGTCTCGTCGTTTTTCTTCATTTTTGTCGCCGGCTTCGAACTTGCGTTGGTGAATTTCGCGCAATAGCCGGAGGAAAGGTTAAGTCGCAGACAAACTTTCGACCCAGTGGTATCTCCCGCGATCCGCCGGAAGAGGAAGTTTAACGACGTTCGCTTCACTGTTGTGGTTGTCCCAATGCGCGCTTGATTATTATGTGGCGATCGCGTTTCTTTCACTATTGCGTCGATAAAAACGCGTTTTCTCCTCGATTAGAAAAGTTTCGAATATTGCGACATAATAATAACGCGAGCGGAAATTTTTATGCCAACCTAAGTAGTTGTTTCTTTTCTAATAAACAGATTTTCCAAAATCATTATATTGCTTCTCGCGCGACTCAGTTATACTGAAAATGTGAATCTTTCAGTCATTTTCTCTACAAACTAAGAAAATATAGAAAATTATCGTTATCACCAAACTTTTAATTTGATGTTGATGAAAAATTGTCGTTATACTTTTTTGCGCAAATTCTATTTTTGATACATTACTCAAATAAAATTGTTCGCTATTTTTTCGATCAGATAAATCAATATTAGTTTATTTTTTGTCTAAATGGTACATGTCTCATAAAAATTTTTTTTATAAATTTTCAATCAAATCGATATACAAGAATCTCTTTTCAAAATATGTTTTTTTTTTCAGAGAGGTACACATAGAAAAAAGAGGAAACCAATCAAAACCAAATGATTCAAGAGGATTCAGTTGGTGGTTTTCAAATTAAAAAAATCGAAAAAAATGTTTACACAAATCTAATAATTTTCAAAAAATGAAAGTTTCATCTCGGAATTTTATTTTTCAGATCAGCAACATAAATTTTTCAGAGACTAATGAAGTAATCGCTTTAAGAATTATGTACACATAATTTACATATCACTACCCTCCTTTTAACCCGTGATTTATTGAAAATATTTTATCACAGAATTTTCAATGTATATTTGAATTTTGAACTATATATTCATAATAACTTGTTAAAACGTGACTTTTATATGTAGAAAATACTTTTGAGAATAATGAAACAAAATGATATAATAATCTTAACTTAGATTATTTTTTTATTTTGGATTTTATCATAGATTAAATTATAATGAGCAATTCATATTACCGTGATAATCAAACAGAGAGCGGCTTTGAGCATTCTTTGACATTTTAAAATCCCCAGATTAATATCTCTTTTGAGTTCTCAAAAGAAACACATTGAAAAAATGAAATCAGCTCATTTTCAAGATCTTTCATGATATGCTGTGCAAATATTTGTTATAAATATCTTATAGTCATTTATCATTCAAAACAAATTACAAAATTATAACTTCTAAAATGTTGAACTTATTTATTCCTAATAATTTAAAAATAAAGCTCGAAATATCAAAATCAGATTAATCGTCTCACATTTTGAAGTCGATTGTTTAAATGTCTTTTGAATTTTAAAAGTAAATTTATTGACATTGATTGTCAGAAAGCCATTTCTCGATTTCCTTTTCCAAGTCTTTCTTCCAATATAACATAGCATTATATAAATTTAGATAAAAAGACAATTCAATCGCAATGAATGCGCAATGAAAAGCAGTATTTCATGAATTTTTGTTGATTTCGTTCTTAAGTTTACCTTCTAATTTTCCAAATTTAGACAAGCGGTTAAAGAAATGTCAAGCTTTTCGAATAAATTATAATATATTTATAATTTAAAAGATTTCCAAATATATTATTTATGAATTAATGAATTCATCATAGTATTAAATATAATTGTATACAAATAAACTGCTCTCTGATATAATATTACAGTTTGTTTAAATTATTATAATTATTTCTACCGTCGTATTATCATCGTCTAAATTAAATACCCACTTAACGTTTAAGATAAATTTGTTCGCAACATTTTTATGGCAAATATACTATCAACTTAAATAGTCTCGACATAATGAGAATATATTATTATTAAAGGTAACAAAGTATTACACATTTTTCCAACATAAAACCACACATGAAATTTTTATTGGAGCTCGAATGAGCCATCCAAGTTTGTAGTGCTAAACAAACATTCATTTCCGTAATTAAATATTTCGAAGGGCCTCAAGAATGTTTTCCTATCAAAGATATGGAGAAAAATGTGCGATATCTGGTCGTGAATAATTTGTTGTATCAGGGCTTAGGTTAAAGACGAACATAAATGCGTCGGGATATTGACCGACCTCGTTTATCTGCTAATCTACCCTCGTGAGTCACACCCGTCACGCCCTAAATTTTTACAGGGATGCATTAAACTTATCGACTCGGGGCACACAGTCTTGTCAAAATTCGCCTGCAGAAATTCGCCTCCTCCTCTTCCTCCGCATGCCATTACTAAAAGCGCAAGATTTGCGCGCGATATCAAACATAAAGCTTATTTTTGTAGATCAAAGTGTTGCGCTGATGAAAAGACGACATTTATCATGAAAAATTATCGTTTGCTCGTAACAGACGAAACGCTTTTGCCGTTTCTTTTGGCTTTCATGTTGGCCTTTTTCTCGCGCTCCGCTTTATCTCAGATTAAAACATATATTAATTGAGTTATCAATAACAAAAAATAATGACATCCGAAACACGCCTGTGCCGATGAAAAAACGTGTCGTCGGAAACACGAGGGAGCGGCATTACACGATTAGAGAATTAGACTTTTCCGGTGAAAAAACGCGGTCGTCGTTTGCGTTCATCCGTCTTGCGCGAAGACACGAGTTTCGCTCCCGTGGCAAACTTTTTTCTGGACATTGTCTATAGACGTGTACTCGAGGGAAAGTATAGTGTAGTCGCGCGAGAAACAAAAAGGAAAAAAGCGCCGCACTTAAAAATATGGAGAGCAGAGTGCGAGAAGAAGTGCTGCCATTAGCCGAAAAGTATACGAGCGCTACGGAAAAGCAATTCATTCGTAACTGATAATGAAAGAAAATGTGGGAAAAGTTCAAGTCGACTACGCGATCGATCTTTGCATTTCGCGCCGGCGAGCATGAAGAGATGAAAAATTGCGCCGGCGGTCGATTTGATCGCAGAAATTAACAGACAATAACGCAGTAGATTGCAACGCATATTTGGCTCCGGAGTATTTTATGATCGCATGAGCGCTTTGACTTTCGCATCATTTCGTGTAACCAGCCGTAAAAGCAGACGTGTAATCGAATGTATAATTGTAATTTCGTCAATAAATAATAAGTTGACCGTGAAATTACACCGGATAAAAGTGTCGATTCGCGCGCTTTGTATTGCATCCGGACAATCAGGTGTATCGATTGCAAAAAATTTTCGCATAAACGTGAATCGAATCGAAAGGGTATTTCTATGCGCGTGGCGCAATTATTCGCGGCGCCAAAATATTTTGATTTCACGATCAGCTAACAGCCGAAAAAAATGTACAGTATTATGATAAGCGATGATGACACTCCGGGGCCAGCGGCCACTTTGCGAAATTATATACTCACGCGGTATTCAATAAGTTCCGCGCAATTTTATACGTCAATTTCAATAGCACACAATTACGCCAGGCATCTAGTAATTTCATAGCTGTGCTCTTGTAAAAATTCTCACTGAAAATATGTTTTCGCGAATGCAAATAAGTTGGTGATTTTCGTGGGATATTTGCGAACTGGCCATTTCAGGAGCGCATATTTATGACAGTATCCGTCACAATGAGTTTTATGACAGGCTAAGTGAAAATTATTATACCAGAGTTAAAGCATCGATATAATTGAAAAATTGTGCAAAAATATTACATTTTTTGGGTAATTGGCCAATAATGTAATAAAATAATAATAAATAATAAAACAATAATGATAAATAATATAATGACAAGAAATTAATAATAAATAAGAAAAAACAATGAAAATAAAATAATAATATATCATTTGCTTCATATCAGATATAATTTGATTCGTACAATTCATATGTGGTTTGAGTCGATAACAAATCTATTTTTATTAGATTTAAATTTACGCATCTATAGTTATCTAGCGTGTTTATGGATACGGAAGTACAGATATGTGCCATATATGTGAAATTTGTTAGCCAAATATGAATAGATTAAAATATAGACATACCATCAATCTAATTCATATTAATAACATATATATATATATCTTTTTCACAATGCATAAATACATATATTTTCCGTACTATAAAGCAGTTTATATTTGAGAGACAAAATAGTAATTTTTACACCTCTTTTTATCATCTGCACGAAACGCTTGACCTACGTCAAATACATTTGCTGTATATTCCATTTATCTTGCGCAACGTCAACGAATCGTCTTACGGCGGACAGAAAACGAGCGTCAAAAGCTTTTCCGGGCTGCGAAAAAGGCCGCGATTGTTTTTTCGAAAATAAAAGTGATTTCAGTGGCGTCGCTCAGAACGCAGCCTCAACGTTGCACGTCGAGAGATCACGCGATGCCCGTGGGCTATCGATTATTTAGCAATCACGGCGATCCGCAACGTTATGTCTTGCGTCTTGCATCGTTATTCTCGCGAGCCGGCACTTTTTCGGCCGAGAGCGTGCATATCGTTATGGGTACATAGCAGCGTAACGGTGAGGGCACATAATAGTTGAGAGAGCTCCTCCGGCCCTGAAGTATAACGAGTCATTTTTCTCAACCATCGCGCACCTTGTCCTCGAGGACTTATTGAGTCCGCGTATAAAGACTAATGATATTATCTGACACTGGGTAAAAATCAAGCGCGCTTCATTAAATATTTTTGCGCCATAAATAACTACGCGGTCAAACTCATTTGAAAATGCATCCTGAACAGCGCCCAGAGACGTACGACTTTATTTCTCGTTTCGTACACGATGCTATAGTTTTATTTGTCTTCAACTTCGACCACAAACTTTGTCCACGAGTTCCTTTTCAGGATGAATTACGTAGCTTTATAATTATTGTTATTATATTAGAACACTAAGTTTTGTTAAGTTTTGATGTGTTTTTCATTAGGGTTCTTAATGTAAATGTCAGTTTATTTTCGGCTGATTTCCCTTGAGAAGTTTTAACAAATAAAAATTGACTTAGTTTCAAATAATTCTGTTCATTGTAATATATAAGACAGTAAATAAATAATGTCAATAAAAAGTGCTAATTTAATGTTAAAAGTTGTAGTGACTATGAAGGAATTATTAATAGCGTAGAGATAATGAAACATGTGTTATTGATATTCTAATAAAAATGATAAATATATGATATTAATGTTATATTTGTAAACATTATTTAGATAATTACAATTTCTAAGAATATGTCACACAAACATGATTTTTATATTGTGATAAAATATTTTTCTATATGATCCATATATATATATAATTATGATGCATATGACACTCGTATCAATTTATATATGTACCATTTGTCAATTAAAATGTTATATATTATTTATGTGTAAAACGTGTTTAATTAGAGTTCATATAAGGAGCCGTATATATTTTTTTGAAATTGTGATATTGGAATGTGTTGAAATTTGCATACTGCTTATGAGCAATGTGCATAAGAAACTGATTGTGCAGAGTTGAGCGCAGTTTTAAATAGCTAGTCATCGTTCATTCAATATGGCCGGGATACCGAGAGCTTACAGGCTAAGGTCGCAGTAGTAATAGTCGCACTGCGAGCGGACTAGGAGCAGTAGTTGCCGACGATGTTACATTAGACGTCCGGCCTGTTGTATATATAGCGGGCATAAATAACAATTTACATAATATCCATTATAACGTACGGTTGCGGGCGAAACTGAAATGCTTCATTAGACGTTGATTCTTGCGTAAACTCAGTCTCGTATATCATCCATTAGCACGCCATTGTATAACAGCCTTATAAAAAAGTTATTAAGAATTTCTCTGAGCCACAAAAATTCTTTGATCAATTTCATCGCTCAGCAGTTTACTATCGATATGAATCATAATGTTTGGCTGAATGCGTCTAATGAGCAATTCTTACTGTCATTAACATCAAACAAATGTCGATTTTTACTCATTTTTGCGTGAGCTTTGTTTAAGTTAGGAGAGACTTATTTGATATTTGCGGACTGATTTAAAAGACAGGTTGCGGTTTCTAAGTATCACTTATTGGAAATGTAACGCCAGTTGTATATTTAAACGATTTATTTTGAGGGTCGTTTAATTTTCTGAAGTGTGAAAATTAATTCCATAGAGCGTGAATTTTTAAGGTGGCGAAATATCTATTTGTGGAAATATGTAATATGTTGTCTCCGCCCAAGTGTTAAGGCTATTCCTAGCAACGGTTAAGCTAGTCGCGAGCAGCTTCAACGAGTGTACTCGATGTCTTCGAACGGGCTAATAAATGTTCCAATAATGACTGGACGCCATCGTCGCTGTCGCTTAAAATTTATGGCGTCCCGAGTTATCGGCGTACACAACCGCGCACGAAAAACTCCCAAGTCGTTGGCTTTCATTCCTGCATGGCCTCTAATGAGCTGGCGTAACAAGATATGATTTGGAATAAGATATTTCTCAATTAAACCATACTTGAAATTAATTAATATTTGGTCCGTACATCCTGCAAATATTCAAGAAACGCGATAATGAAAGGTCCTACATGTTAGCTTGTTCTAGTTTGAAAGGTTATCTGTTATCTGACAAGCAATTCGAGATTCAATTAGAACGATAAAAGACGAAACCAGGTGCTACGTTGAATTATCGCTCGAATATCTACCTTTCGTTTTCGAAATTTCATTTGTCTTTGTTAATAAATAGAGGTAACGTTGATATCATCAATAAAACTTATATCAGCTTTTTTCCAAATAGATCAATATTTCTAGTTAACATCAACTATCGTCTTAATAATATTAGGTTTATCATTTTATGTAATAATTTACAAGAATCGTCTACATAAATAACTCAATACAATTTTACATTTATATCATTAAATCAGAACATGCATTGCCAACTTAGAGCTAATTCATGCTCAAAATGAGATGGGAACATATTTTAAACATAAGAGCATGCTGAGAATATGATAGCAATTTATTGCAGATATATAATGGAAGTAGATGTTTGTATCTTTGAAAAAATACAATTCTTCCTATCATGTAAATATTTTTATTATTTGTTCGTTTTTTTCACCTTCTGAAATCTAAATATTAGCACCTTCTAGTAAATCAAAACACATACTGAACTTAGCCAACACATAGTTAGTGCAATAGAAACATAAAAGAGAAATATAAAAAATCATTAACAGTAAAAATGTTAGGCATGGCAAATAATCAAAAGTGACGATATTCAATGTAAATATGTAGTTTCATTGAATCAATTTGTTTATAATTTATTTATTATAAAAACGAGGGGCTATAAGAAACGAATTTGCATAAAATTCACACGAATAAGTTTTGTCATTCCGAACTTAAGGGGATTGAACAGAAGCCTTTTGGCTGTCTTAAGAGAGGCGTATGCAATGCGTGTGTTTGAGAGGCCCGGACGAGACTTCACGGTGAATACTCATTTGAATATAAATTACGGCTGCCTCCTCATTGTTCCGGTGAATTCTTGCACGAGAGAGGATATTTACTATACTCATTGCAAAAGAAAGTACGCGCCTCGACTGAGGAGCGGAGCGGTGGTCGGATTCGCAGCGAACTTACCGCTGATCTCGCCTTCGCGCTGCATTCCTTGTTGACCTCCCGCACGCGGAGAAAAGCACGACTTGACCACGCGAGAGACGTCGTCGGTCTTGCCTCTGACGTGTATTAATGCCAGCCAAAGTGTGCTTTGATAAACGACGTGTCCCTATCTTTGCGCACTATTTTTTCTTTCCGTTCGAATACCGTTAAGACATTTTTGCGTCAAAAGTAATTCATTACCAGGAGTTATGAATCGCTCGCGGATTCCGCACAGCGGCTAAGATTCTGCGTGTCCCAAATGTTACATACTTCAAGCCGAACAAATTGTTTGGACATGTTTCGCGTGAAAATAACGAGTTAGCGGAAGAACGAACTGCGATCGTGAAATGTTAATTCGTCATTTGCGCTCATTCGAGCGCAAATTTACTCGGGCGCGAAAATGGTTCCAGTCTCCAGGGGCGAGGGAAGCAACGCCGCGTGGTTGCGGAAAACATTTATGAGCTGCATGTAGCGATGTCATGGAAGCTGTTTCCGTCCGGCATTCAACGCAACTCGTGTCAAGATGATCGATGAAGGTCTCATCTGTCATTTTTCTTCTCGCGTTTTCGTCGGACGTCTCAATGTTTTCTTTTATTTCACACGACGCAGCATCTTATCGGCCCGATCACCGGTTTTCGTGATTCAATTAACCTTTTGACGCGCAACGTGTGGCCAAAAAAAGACAATCAATTAAGAGCGAAATATCAAAAATGTTCATCATTGTTTGGAACATCTGAAGTTCAGCAAACGGCACAAAAACGGCCCAACCAAACCAAACAACATTAAACAGAGCCGCTCATTACTTGAAGAATGTTATGGCAAAAAACGCGCCGCATCTCTCGTTTAGGATATCATAACTTGACTTTTTTTGTTTCGGCTTCTTAGTCGTTTTGTCTGTAACTTAGTCAAATTTGCAAGCCGACGTTTTTTGCCCATACGATTGGGCCCTCTTGGTGGTTTGTTTTGAATGAAAACGATAGGGAGTAAAGAATCGCGAGTAAATTTAGATAAATTGTACGCCAGCTGCCACGGCGCGCCCGTAAACCGGATGCGTCTATGTATAAGAGCGAGCTTCATCGATGCTAAAAGCTTTTTTGCGTCGTGTCTATCGGCCCTCACGACCAGCCAAATTTTTCCGCGACTACAATTCAATTCTTAATTATAACGTACTCTGCGTCCTAAAAAACGTAATTTTTAACAATCACCATTATTGGAGCAATATTGCTTTGAAGTATTTTGAATTATGACTCCCCCACGGAAATGGAATTAGATTTTAATTTTTGTTTCATGTGAACAATATTGATGTTACACCAATATATAATATGCAATTTTTGTCTATGTTTCTTAATATCTGAAATTAAAAATACAATATCAAGTTGACATTCTTTTACGATTTTTAATATTGCACAAGTTTGAAATGCAACCTAATTTCTATAATAAACTTGACTAAAATACACATTTATTTTTAATTGTTTAGTTAATTAATGGAATTATTTATTTATTTAATCAATAACTAATACGACATATGCTGTGTATATAAGCCATTAAATATCATCAAATTTATTATTCAACAGAAATAAATTGAGTATTTCATTAAGTTGTGTTTCATTATTCCATTCTCTATTGAAATAAATGTAATTAATCCTATAAATTGTATTGCTTATCAATATTGAATAATAATTAAAAAACGATGTTTGATATTTTATTTCGTTGAAACAATTTAATATTGTTTTAAATCAAGTTTAAGTGGACTGAAAATTAAATTTTGCTATAATTTAGAAAAATTTACTCCGATAATTTGATTTTGAATATGATCAATGTTTGATCTAATAAAAATTATTTCGTAATTGGTCCAAAATTAAATCGATGGAAAATATATTTATCATTCATATTTCGTGGATACATAATACATCATTCACTACTCAATATTAATAGTAATAAATGTTCGGTCGAGTAGATATCATATAAAGAAGATTAATAACTTGCGTAATTGTGAATCATTGACCATGCAACGTTATGAAACATAGGTTTACTTTAAGAATTTATTTAGTTTGTAAACAGAGCTTGCGAGCGGCTCGCGACACCATGCCTATTTGGCATTCCGCGACGTTGCTTTCGCGCGTTTTTCTCCTCGTTCGCATGCTCTTCTTTCAACGCGTCGTGGAATTTGCTAATAATTTTCGACGCTCTCAAGAGCAGCACTTTGCGCTTATCGTCAATGGTTCGCCGCGTCACGATGTACTGCACGTACGTGGTTTTCGCGCTTCGAGCCCGGCACATGTGCAGGCCATAAATTTTGAAGCGCTCACGCGAAGACGTCGTCTCCCTCAAAATCAACTCAAAAATTATAACACCACGAACCGTGACCTTTTTTTATCTAACCAATTACTAATTCGTTCTGAGATATAACTCGCCATTTCTCTATACCCTTAATTTATGCGCGCAAAATTTAATTTAGTCGCACGAAATTTAACCTTATTTTTACTTGTCATAATGAAAACGCCCATTTTCATTCGCGTTCAAATAACTTGAAATTCCGGTCGGTTCGCTAATTCGCCGTTTAAAACTATTTCGCCCGCGCGCATTTTTCCACCAACGGAATTGAACTCTATTATATTAGACTTTTTGTATTAAAATTACCGTAGGTCATACAGCTGTTACCGTGAAACTATTCGGTTGCTGCGATTTCATGGTAAAGATGAAATCATGATCTGCAGAGTAACAGCTGTTTGTAGACTTTGTAATGTTTGAAGTTGTCTCCCATATATATATTATTTCGACATTTGATGTATTTCACAAAAAAATGAAAGAAACCTGAATTATAATAGTTGAGTTAGTCATAGTTCAAATTAAAATGAGTCTCTATGTTTCCACCATATACTGTACATTATGTGACATATACTGCATATTAACTAAACATATGACAACCTAATCATGTCATTTATGAGCCATGTGTAACGAATCAATGGCCGAGCAAATCTTCTTTTTGTATACTATGTATCTTTAGCAAAACAAAACATATGTTACTAATATGCTAATGGTATTGGTATAATACTTAATACCCAACACACAAATCATACAAATATTTCGCTTTTAAATTAATAATAAATGAAAGGATTCTGATTATATAATAATTATATTCGCATCATATATTATATATTTGTTGGTTCGATTATTATAATAATAATATATATTTTTATTAGCATATGGATGTGTAATTTATTGATTGTATGTGAACCCATATAAGGATCAAGATGGATTAATATATATTATACATCGTAAAATATATATCTTTGCCAATTATAGGCCATACATGAAACTATATATATCTTTTTCAGAATACAATTTCCAAAGGGAAATGGAGAACCGTATCTTATTTGTCGACGAATATTACAGAGGTTGATATATCTCAACTACTCTGTTCAATAGATTTGCAATTACGCATTGTAAACAGCGATAAGGCGGATGATGATTAGCAAAATTATCTTAATATTCTAGTTATACAAAACGATTCACGAAACCTCGCGGTGCATAAATTTGTGATTCTGAAGTGCATGTCTTCATGAGTAAATTGGAGCAAATAATAAGCGAGCAGGGATTGAATGAAATAAGACAAGAATGGGTTGAATTAAGGAAAGTTGAATGTCGCTTTTGTGAATGATTGAATAAAATGTGAAACGTGCTGCGGCAAGTTGTGCGCACGTTAGAGCTGCAGCGAAAACAAATTCGCTGTCAGCTATTGTGGCCGACTTGTAGGGTTCGTTCAAAATCGTTCGGGAAAAAGTCTAAAGACGACCGACGTCGTTTCGACAAATATATTTAAAATGAAAGCAGGATTGAAATAAATTTGCAGATTATCATGCTTTTCGTTTTAATCAACAAACAAACTGCGAGCAAAAGACTCATTCTTAGCTTGATCCTCAGGTATCCGAGGCAAAAGTAAACAATTTTGATGACTCTATCCAGCCACCATGGACATTAACGTGAGTGAGCAGTGAAAAATGCGTTGTGCAATAATTTGCGATCGGAATTATGTATGAAGTTGAAATTTCATTCGTCGCGCAATTCATCAACGTTTTTTTCAGCGCACAAAATTGCGGGCAAGAAGGCGAAAAAAGCGAGCAAACATTCATTTATCTGAGAGCAGAAAAATGTGCACATTTTTGGGATCCTTGCGCAGATTCATTAGTATGCGTGGTGAACGTGGAATTCGTCTGCGGGTTTCGGCTTCATAAACATCTACGAATCCGCTATTATATATGCAGATGCGTGGCACAGACAATCGATCACGGAACGAGGACATTGGCTGTGAAAAATTAGCGTTAGCCCCGACGCATCGTCAGTCGGGAGCTATTAAGACGCGAGCGAACGAGGAGATGAGCGAGCGCACGTAGCAGTGGTTGGGCTCTCGGTGGAACAAATGAACGCCGGTGGTCGCGTCGTCCGCATCTTAATGAGATGGCTGTCATAACGAACTGGCCCAATCAATTATGTACCTAGCGTTATGACGGACACCGATGTGCGCGATGCGCAACGCACGCTCTGCATTGCCAATAACGAACTGCGGATGTCGCTAGTTTAGTTCGGACTCAGGCATTACCACCTACGCATGGTATTAAAGCAATTGTTCCTATAGCCGTCCGTTTATAGCTTTAAACCAATTGACGCGGACAATGAATTTATGAGCTGTCGCGGTGTCCGGCGCCAAGATTTAACAAATCCATAGTAAAATCGGACATATAATGCTCATATATTTTCCATATTTTGTTCATATATTCTCAATATACTGTACACATGTCAACCGGGGATTAACCATATATTAACTGTTTGCTGAGCATATATAGATTGCTGATAATTGTATACATATATTTAAAGTATATTGACAACGTATAATATGAATGTATTACTATTTGCACTATATTTATTGATTATTGATTCATGAAAAGCGAACTTAATTGAACTTGCAAATTTTATCTGTAATAAGTTTTTGGATTCTTCATCTGGTTCGGCAAACTTATAGTGGCAAACTTATGCAAGTTTGACTCGAAACTATATATATTGCGAGGAACATAATACGGTTAAAAGTTGATTGAATATTGTTTCAACCGTTCAAGGACGGTTGATCGAAAAATAATGATATCAAGAATGCCAATCTTTCAGAACACTTTTTATCTTTTCTGCAGTGCTAATTGAATATTAAATTATAATGAAATTTGCAACATGATTTAAATTATGCGAGCCATTTCCCTTAAACCGTACACAATTCATCAGAGCTCTTCATCGACACTCGTGTTTTCATAAGGAAATTAATATTTTACGATTTATGTAAATAAAATACGGATCGTGATATGTATGCAAATATAATTTGTTCCGCGTTATAGTTCAAAATTGTATCGAATGCCACATAAATTGTATTATATTTCATCACGTTAAACTCGTCGAAAGATAAATGAAAATCGGATCAATCACTGCTGATTTATTACAATCATAAATAACGTGCACATCATTTGAATGATCTGCTTGTATGGAACAGCGCATGCTCCAGATTTGCAGCGAATAAAAGGTACTCGCGACGTTATCTCGAGCGACACTCGCGACAACTCAGAGCGCAAATTTTTGACAGATTTCCGATGTATGCAAATGACATACGACTGCAGCGACGGAAGCGAACACGCGCTTATTTTTAAGTACTAAGTCGGTGCATTACCGTCTTACTCGGGGATTGCGCGATGGTACAGCATGTCCGTCGATACAACGTGCGTCGAATGAAAATGTTCGGAAGTCATAAGTAAGCGCTATGTTGGAACAGTAAGTGGCTCTCGCGGGAACTCGTCACTAAATTATATACTCCTTTTCCGCTGTCTTGAGGATAAGCACCGAAACCCGCTTCTTTCTTCATATTTTGCACACGAAAATGCCATATTTTTATTCGTGAAAATATTTGCTCGAAAATGTTCCACTTTGCGAGAATATACAAATGGGAATTTAAATTTGAATACTTTATACAATATGGAATAGTAGAAACAATTGCAATATCAAAACCCATTGATATTCTTGGTTTAAATATTTTCCAATGAGGTAAAAGTATCTCAGATATTTGTAAAACTGCGAAATATTTTGATTTTTAGCATGAATTTATTAAGTTGTAGTTTTTGAACGGGGGCAAAAGAATTTTTTACATCCGTTTCAAGACATATTAACTTGTCAGCTTCAAGTATACTTTTCATATGAGGTTTTAAGAGTAAATTTAATCCACTGAAATTTGAAGTTTTTTCAACATAATTAATGAATAATTCCTTTTAAAGATGCATAATTGATTTAAGTTCATTTAAAAATTTGGGCTTTGCATAATTCATGAATCACTGCGTTATTAT